>APFE030301144.1:37838-121878 GCA_000404065.3 Pinus taeda | reverse complement strand
CTTGAGGTGAAGAAGGGCTTTCTAGCTGGAGGATGATGCTGGGTCAGAACATATGGTTGTAATCCTCTTGCTACTTTGTATCTTAATAAAGCTATTCTAGTTTTCCTCCATATTCTTGTGTACTTGTCTATATATGCATTTGTATGATTAACACACATCTGATCCTGTTTTATTTATGAATATAGATCTTTGTTTCTTCGATAGTAGTATGTTGTTTTGATTCCACAGGTGCTCCTTGACGTTGGGCAGATGAAGAAGAAGCGGCGAAGCTCTATCAAGAAGGAGAGGAAATCAAGCGCAAGACTAAGGTTGGTCTGCTCGGTTCTCCTCTTGTCTATTTTCATAAAGGAAAACGAAAGTAGAATTTACTTGTTTGTTTCTAAGATAGCCACCCATCTTAGTGGGAATAATAGCATCCGAGTGGACACTATTCCCGGTAACAACTGGAGAGATCCGGGGGGCTGTTGGGGTTTCCAGGGAGGGGTTCAGGGCTGTGAGACAAGGAAAAAGGTACTAAATTCGGGGGAGCTGACAAGCAGCGCAAAATAGAGGAAGATCCACTTGGGAGGGGAATGTAAGGAGGGTCAGCCCAAGTCTTCGGGAAGGTAGGGTTTAGACAACCCGTAACAAACCCTAATGAGGATGGGGAAGCTGGCGGGGTAGAGAGAGATGGCTAGGTGGGGGGTGTGTCTGGCAGGATTGCCGGGCGATTAAACGGCTCTGTGATCAGAGATAGGTCAGCTATGGCCTTGTTCATCTCACAACTAAACGGAATGTGGTTGACCCTTTCAGAATGCGATGATGGCCAGATAGATCCTTCTGGCAACGAGTCCTCCAAATAGGTGACAATATCGAGGTCCATTGTTGTTGAGGGGATCCTAGCACCAACTTCCTGTAACTGTCAAGGCTGGAAAGGTGAAAGTGAGAGGGAAGGCAACCCTAAACAGAGGTTGCGAGGTAATAGTAAAACCGCCACTGTAAAACATAGTAAAACATAGTAAAACCACCGCAGGCCAAAAGAGAGCAAGGTTAATTGAGGGATGGATATAGCCCTGGGACCGTGCTATGTGGAAACCTTTGCGACTGCCATTTGCTTCACATGTCTGCCTCCACACCTAGTCAGCCATACATGCCATCATGCTTCAGAGCCATTGTTACCTCTGTGTTCTAAGGGTAAGAGATATTCCAGAGGAGCATAGGATTGATGTGTTCATAGGTTCTTTAAGGGATAACATCCAACATGAGGTTCACCTTTGGGAACCTGATTCATTGGAGAAAGCATTCAGGTTGGCAAGAAAAATGGAAAGCAAAATTATGTCCACAAGGAAGCCTACCACTCACAACTATAAATATGGAAGTGTTGTTGTCCCTAGCATTCCACAACCTATAAGGTTGACACCACAACAATTGGAAGAGAAAGGAGAAAAGGGCTTTGTTATAGTTTTGATAGAAAATACACTAAAGGTCATAAGTGTGCGGAGAAGAAATTAGTTTACATAGATGTGAAGAGGAGGAAGAAAACGAACAAGAAGCATGAAAAGAAGAGGGTATACACCAGGAACAAACCCTAGAGAAAGAAGAAATGAATCCGATCATATATTGTAATGCATTTTCCAGAATTACCACTCCTCAAACTATCAAGATAGAAGGACATATCAAGAAGAAAAAGGTAATATTGTTGATTGATTTAGGAAGTACCCATAAGTTTATTCATTGTAAGATAGCCAAGGAATTGAATTGCTTCCTATATCTACCCCTAGAGTGCCAAGTGATCGCTACAAGTGGAAGAACCATAAATTGCTTTGGAAAGTTCCATAATATCAAGCTATCCATGGGAGAATATTTATTAAATAGCCCAATGTGTTCCATTCCAATGGGTGGTGTTGATGTTGTACTAGGACTCCAATGGCTACAATCCTTGGGTATAATAGCTTTTAATTTTCAAGAACTTTTCATGAAATTTTCTTTGAAAGGAAAGGAAGTTGAATTAAGGGGTGTCACAGGGAAACCAGGAAGATAATAAGCTCTAACGGAATGACAAAGCTTCTAAAGAAAGAATAATGAGGCGTAATTGAACAATTATGTTCACTAGAGGTTCCCACATCGAAATCATCTATTTCTACAGATCTCCAAAAATCCTTGGACAATCATTCCAAGGTATTTGAGATTCCCAAAGCCCTCCCACCTATTCCTAATCATGATCATGCTATTCATTTGATTCTAGGAAGTGTTCCTCCAAACATCAGGCCTTACATGTATCCCTATGCCCAAAAGAGTGAAATTGAACGTATGGTTGCAGAAATGCTAGAGGCTGGTATAATTCAACCTAGTCAAAGTTCTTTCTCTGCTCCAGTAGTATTCGTGCACAAGAAGGATGGGTCATGGCACATGTGTCTATATTATAGGGAGCTCAACAAGCTCACTATTAAAGATAAAATTCCCATTCCTATCATTGATGAATTATTGGATGAATTGCATGGATCAATTTACTTCACCAAGTTGGATCTTTGTTTAGGATATCATCAAATCAAAATGAACACTAAAGACATTCCAAAAACAACATTTAGAACTCATGAGTGTCATTATGAATTTTTGGTCATGCCTTTTGGGCTTACCAATGCATCTTCTACATTTCAAAGATTGATGAATTCCATTTTCAAACCCTTCCTCGGGAAATTTGTGTTAGTATTTTTTGATGATATACTAATCTACAACAAGTCTTGTAAGGATCATGTTCAACATGTTGACAGGGTGCTCAAACTATTGGAGGAGAAACAATTATTTGCAAAAAGCTCTAAATGTTTCTTTGGAGTACAAGAGGTGGAATATCTGGGTTATATTGTATCTCATGAAGGTGTGAAGGTAGACCCTAGCAAAATTAAAGCCATTTAGGAATGGAAAATATCGACATCCATAAAGCATCTGCGAGTATTTCTTGGGTTGATAGGGTATTATCGCAAGTTTGTTAAGAATTATGGGCGAATAGCAGCACCTCTAACAACATTATTGAAGAAAGATGCATTTTCATGTACTCTAGAAGCAACAAAGGCCTTTGAACATCTTAAAGATGCAATGTGCCAAGCACTAGTCTTAACTACACCAGGCCTCACAAAAACCTTTATTGTGGAATGTGCTGCCTTAGGAAATGGAATTGGTGTTTTTTTAATGCAAGAAGAAAGACCCATTGCTTCTAAAATTCGTCCAATCAAAGGAAAGCATTTACAAAAAGCTATTTATGAGAAGGAAATGTTGGAAATACTACACGTAGTTAAGAAATGGCGACCCTACCTAATGGAAAGACACTTCAAGGTAAAAATAGGTCATGATAGTCTTAAATACTTTTTAGAACAAAGATTATCTTTAGAAGAGCGGAAAAAATGGGTCACAAAGATGTCGGGTTATGACTTTGAAATCATCTACAAAAAATGGAAGCAAAATGTTGCAGCAAATGCACTTTCAAGAAAGGATGAGGATATGGAAGCATTGATTTGTGCCATTTCTATTATCCAACGAGATTGGATAAACGAAGCAAGGGATGAATGGAAGAATGATGAAGAAGTGTGGGCACTCATTCAAAACTTACAACAAGATTCCAGTACATCTGATACATTTAGCTGGAAAAATGATTTGTTATGGTACAAAGATTGCTTATAGCTATGTAAGAATTCCAACTCAAACAAAAAATTCTTATGGAATTGCACCCCTCTCTCTTAGGAGGGCACTCAAGATTTTTAAAAACTTACCACAGGGTTAAGAAGGAATTTTTTTGTGGAAAAATGTTTGGTTTTCCGACAAAATAAAGTTGAAACAATTAAGGCCCCAAGTCTATTACAACCTTTATCCATTCCAAGCTAATGTTGGGAGGAGGTTTCAATGGATTTTATCATAGGCTTACCGAAGTTCAAAGGAAAGAGTGGCATCATGGTGGTAGTTGACAAACTTACCAAGTATGCACACTTTTGTGCATTATCACATCCATTTAAATCTAGTATAGTTTCTACTGCATCTACAGAAACCAAAAGATTATTGTAAGTGACAACGATCCCATTTTCACTGGAAATTTTTGGACAAAATTATTTTTTTTGTCTTGGTACTCAGTTAGCTCATAGCTCATCTTATCATCCTAAATCTAATGGGAAAACTGAGATAGTAAACAAATGTTTGGAAGGATATCTTCGTTGCTTTGTAACTGATAAACATACACAATGGGTAAAATGGTTGCCTCTAGATGAATGGTGGTATAACACTTCCTTCCATACTGCAACAAAAATGACCCCATTTATGGCACTTTATGGATATCAACCACCATCCATCACATCTTATTTAAGAGAAAATTCTAAGGTGCAAGCAGTGGAATATCACATTGAGCATCAACAACAATTTCTCCAACTCTTAAAGGATAACGTCACTTTGGCTCAGAATAGAATGAAACAATCGGTAGATCAACATCACAGCGAAAGAAGTTTTGATGTAAGTGAATATGTGTTCCTATGGCTAAAACTATATAAAAAAATGTCCCTCAAGCAAGCTAAGAAGGATAATAAATTATTACCAAAGTATTATGGTCCGTACAAGGTGTTGCAAAAGATTGGTACTGTGGCATACAAGTTGGGGCTTCTTGCAGCTTCTTGAGTGCACCCAGTTTTCCATGTTTCATGCTTAAATAAGGTTATAGGTGACAAACTCCCAATTCAAACAATACTGCTAGAACTTTATGAAGAAGGAAAAATCATATTGGAACCTGAAGCAGTCACAGAAAAAGAACTCGACAACCAAAAAATCGATCAATTTCAGAGTATCTCATTAAGTGGTAGAACTTACCCGCTGAAGATTCCACGTGGGAGGGTGAGAATTTTATATAGAAGCATCCATAACTACTCAAGTGTTGAGGACAATACTTTTTTGAAGGAGAGGGGCATGTTTGGTCCCAATAATACTAGTGATTCCCCCATTAATATTGTTATTGTAGCACTTATTGTAATTGTTGTGCCCCTATTGTCCCCATATTGTTATTATTGTGCCCCATATAAGCCCACTATTGTTATTATTGTACCCTTATATTATTATTGTTATGTCATCTTTGATTATATTGTGATCCCTTAGACTCCTATTTATAGAAAGGAGGTTTTTTCATTTGTATCATCCAAAAATTGTTCATTTGTGTAATGTAAAGGAGGTTTCCCCCTCGAAGAGGCTAATTTTGAAGGCGTTGATCTATATTTTCTTCTATTTTGTGAGTTGGTTGCATAACACAAGTCACCAATTTCAAAAAATGTATTGCCTACTAAACTTGCATCAAACCAAGACGTGAATGTATGCTACATTTGGTATGAGTCTATTTGGCTTTATCTCGTCCTTATTCTAGTTTTAGAATTTGAGACATTCTTATTTGTAAAGAAGATCAAGGTTGTTCCTCAATAGATTGCACTAGGGCTAGTGAAGGTAAAGCTAGATTAGGAGGCAAAATTGCTTCCCTTCCATATACTATGTAATAGGGAGAAGTTCCTAAAGAAGCTTTGTGAGTAATCCTGTCAGCCCATAAGGAAACAATTAAAGCCTTATGCCAGTTCTTTTGGTTTTCATCAATAGTTCGCTTAATAATTATTATGAGGTTTTTATTGGTGGATTCAACCAATCCATTTCCCCGAGGATAGTAATTTTTAGAATATTTAACTTTAAAACCTTGCTTTAGTGCAAGTTTAATAATGGCATTACCAGAAAAAATATGATGAAATATCAAACATGAGAGCACTAGGAAGGCCAAACTTGGTAATTATCTGCTGATTGGTAAAATCAATAACAATTTCGAAATTGACCACCTTTAAGGGTATTGATTCCACCCACTTAGTGAAACAATCTGTAGCAGTTAAAATATATTTGTGTTGTTTAGAAGAGTGTGGAACAATCTCACCTACAATATCTAGTCCCCATTGTTCAAAATGTTGTTCAATAGTGATTAGATGTAAAGGCAAGGTTGGCTTCTTCCCTTTCCCTGAAACTATTTGGTAGATTTTGCACGCTCTTACATAAGCATGTGTATCTTTGAACAAAGTCAGACAATAGTAACCAACATGAAAGATTTTTTGAGTAGTGGTATCCCTGCTATAGTTTCCACCAACTGGTCCATCATGTAATTCTAGCAACACTTTTTCTGCTTCAATCTTCTATAAACATCTAACTAAGACAAAGTCATAATTTCTTCTAAAAAAAAGATTATTGACAAGTTGATATTGGTTAGATTTAAGTATTAAGTCTCCTTTTCTTTTGTAATCGAGTTCAAATTGAGCATAATAATTTTTCAAGTAAAAAATTAAATCAACATATTGATATTCAGTATCAACAGGACATACCTCTAAAACTTAAACATTGTTACCTGAATCTTCTTCAACTGAATTATCAAAAGCTCCAGTTATCAACCTAAAAAACCTTGACCTCTAGCTATTTTAGCTGGTTTAAATTCCAGGTCATATTCTTGTAATGTTGTAACCAAATTAGCTCTCTTTTCTCCTCATTCTCTCTGAATAAGAAATTTCCTAACTGCCGGGAAAGGTACAATCACTTTTGTATGTGATTTCAAGAGAAAAGTTCTAAAGTGTTTTATTGACTTAAAGAAAGAAAAAGCCTATTTTTCTACTTCTAAATAATTTAGTTTTTCTCCTTGTAGATTAGAACTAAAGAAGGAAATGGGAGCTTCAACTTGTTCTTCATTTGGTTAAGTTAAAATTGTTGCATAGTAATATTTGGAAGTAAATGTATATAGGAAAAATTCCTTAGAAAAATTGGGCAATGATAATGAAGGAACATCTATTATGGCTTTCTTTATTTATTCGAAAGGTGTTCTTTCAATTTGTGACCATTTGTATAATGAATTATTTTTTATCATATTTTGTACAAGCATGACGATCTGTGAAATTAGGGACAAAGTGTTTAACAAAATTGATTTGGCCAAGAAAGGATTACATAGGTTTTTGTTATGAGATAAGGAGATTCTGAAATAGCATTAACTCTTTCTGGTTCTATACTAATTCCTTCTTTTGAAACAATAAAGCCTAAAATCTTTCCCTCACTAAGAGAAAAGAATTATTTTTTAGGATTCAGAGAAATCCCAAACTATCTGCATATTTCAAAATTTTGTTTTAGATCATTAAGATGACTATCCCTTTCCTTTGAGTAGATTGTAAATCATACAAATAAATAACAACTAAATTATTAATAAAACCCTTGAAAGTGACGTCTATAGCTATTTGAAATGTAGCTCCAGCGTTTATCAATCCAAAAGGAATCTTCTAATAGACATACGTTTCCCATTCAGTCATGACTGTGGTTTTTAATCTATCTTCAGGATGTATAAGAATCTAGTTATATCCTGAAAAACCATCTAAAAATGGGATTAGTTTAGAGCCTGCAACAACTTGTAAGATTTGTTCCATTTTTGATAAAGGAAAATTGTTATTTTCACATCCTCAATTCAGATTTCTAAAATCAATGCAAATTCAAATGTTTTCATTTGTCTTTCCAACTTGAATGAGATTTGAAACCCACTTAGATTGTCTGACTAGGAAAATAATTTTAGCTTTATGTAATTTATTCAATTCTATCTTGATTTGAATTTCAATATTAGGATGAATTTTCCTAAGTTTTTTGTTGGACAATTTTTACATCAGGTAGCATGGGTATAGTATATTGAATGATAGATGTATCATATGTTTTTAAATCATCATAACTCCAGGAAAAAACGTCCTTGTATATCCTTAACAAATGTATGAAAGAAAATATCTCATTAGGTGAAAGTCGAAGGCCTAAATTGATACTTTTGGGTTTTTCGTCAAACCTTAGATTAACCAATTCAAATCTTAAGTTACTACTCTGGAGTTTACAATTGGTAGCTTTCTTTAATATATCCTTCAAGTCATATAAGTCTTCTAATTTTACTATTGGTTTTGGCAAGGAATTTTCCTTACAAGAATTATTAAGTTGCTTATCATATTCATCCTCATCGATGATCAGATCTAAATATGAAACTTAAGAAGTTAAAAAACTTAGAATATCATTATCATCATTGAATAATCACCAACTAGTAATGTTATCTAGAACGGAGGGACGAAAAATCAACTCTATTGAAAATATATAAGGACTGAAATCTTCTGGAGGAATGAGCTTTGAAGAAACGTTAACTAAGAGATCAACACTAACATTCTCTAATCTTGAAATTGAAGTTATATTTAATGTTATGAAATGAGTAGTTAAATCTTGAATCAAGGATTGATAATGTTTTATATGATTGGAAACACAGTGAATATTGTTCCTTACTTATTTGATAACAATTTATGAATCACCGTAAACTTTAAGATACTTGACATCAATATTGATAGTTTTTTTCCAAACCCTGAACCAGTGCTTCACACCTAGTAATGTTATTAGTACAATAAAATTCTAAGCTATATGCAAGCGTGGTTTTCTCTATGTTTGAATTAATTAAAATGAAACCATCTCTTGCACCATCACTAAACTTCGATCCATCAAAATAAAGAATCCAAAACAATTCATCACACTTATTTATAGTATTATCTACAATATTAGTACATCTTGATGAATATGTTTGTGAGAAATTTTCTATTTGTGACAAAACTTAATCAACAGAAAAAGGGGAATTCAGAGTAGGGAAACTACCAAATAAGGATTTTGAAGAATAATTTCCCAAGATATTATTTGTGAAAACTACTGGTTCATTCCCTTTGTCTATTTTTTTTTTTTGTCTAATTAGACAATTTGCAAAACAGACTTTTGAGGTGTAACATTAAATTTAAGACATACCTAATAGGGCATGATATTGGAGGATGCACCTAAATCTACTAAACAATTGTGAATTTTTTTTTCTAATATTTCAAAAGTCAACTAAAATGGAGGAGTGTGAGAATTAGATCTATCTCCAATCAAGATGGCACTGAAAGGATCAATTTTATCTACAGGAACATTTGGGGGTTTATTTTTCCCTTATGAGGATTTTGAAGTGACAACAATGGAAGATAATAGGGATGCAGGAACAAAATTCAACTCATTAAGCAACCATTTATGTTTTTGTTTCAGTTTACTAACCTCACATAAAGAAATATTAGCTTTAGTCTTTTTAATTTCCTCTACAATTTTATATTCGATGCTATCCGAAACTATCAAAGTTTTAGATGATTAAGGTGATGTATAAGGAGACTTATAAGTACTCGAAGAAGAATCAGAAGACATAGTAGGAGTATTTTTATTCATACCTTTTTATTTAGTTGAAGGAATATAAGTTTTTATTTTTATGTTTGGTTGATGAAGTGGTATCAAGAGGTCCTTTACTTCTAGTACTTACTAGCAAAGCCTCCTCTTCTTCTTCATTCTTTGAAGTGGTCAGGATAAAGTCCCATAATCCATGAGCTTTGACTATCTCTTATTCTTGTGCTTCATCAGCAGATGCAGATGTGTCTTCCTCTTCTTCATCGTCATCAAACTTCGCATTTGATATTTCGGCATGTGGTTGAGATTGTGAAGGTTGATTCCTTTTAAAAGGTCTATAGGATTTCCTTGAGGATTCAACAATTTTTTTTTTTTTTTTTTTTTCAACCATCTCATTTGAATTTGTTTTCAGCATTTTCTGTAATCCTTCCAAATCAAAAGGATCTTTAGAAACTTTTTTCTTAGACTCATCTTTGAAGGTTACTTTCTTGGTTTGTTTTATCTCTTTGATGGAAGACTTCTTTTCAAGAGCTAGAACTCTTTTCTCAACAGATAAAGTTTCTTTCATGTTATCTAGAAGTACTATTTTCTTAGCTCTATTTACAAACATTGCAACATTTGAAGGAAGGGCACTAATATACCATTCAATTTGTACATCAATGCCAATTTTGGAGGTATCTGGGATTTTATTTAATAATTTGTTGAATCTTGAATTAAAGTCTTTGATTTTCTCATTTCTGTTAGATTTAAGATTTGATAAATCATTTATCAAGGTAGGTGTTGTTCGATCATCCCCAAATTTTAACAAGAACTTCTCTTCAAATGTATCCCAACTTGTGATTGATCCAGTTGGTAAAGAGAAATAATAGGACCTTGTAGATCATTCAAATGTGTAAGGGAATAGTCTACATACTACATCTTCTTCTGAAACCCCATTGAGATTAATTGGCAACATAAAATTATGAAGGTTTTCCTTTGAATGTAAACCATCATCTGGATTATATTTAGGTAGCCATATTTCCAAGTGTTTAGGAAGATGATGTAAAGGTGGTGTCATTGCAACTTCTCTTGGATTATTCCATGGTCAGTTTTCCATTCTTGGAGTATTAGGACCAAAAGCATTGTGCTTGATGAAGAGGTTGTGGGAGATTTGGCAGTTGAAGAATCTGCCCCTGTAGTACTACTGATTACAATAACACTAGTCGACTATTGAAGAGGAATGTGAATAGAATAAGGGGATAAATGATGATCGGAGGAAGGCAAAGGAGAATGGGAAGAAACTTGATCTTCAGAAGGAGTATGAGGTGGAGAAGATTATATAATCCCACTAGCTGAAGATTCAACATCTAGAGTATGTTTGTTTTTCTAATGAGTGGGAAATGGAAATTCAAAAGGCTTAATTTCGAGCTTCTTACATTGAGATCTAGTAAAAATCTAGAATATTGAAGAGATGAAGTGACACTTCCTTTAGATAGATCAGTCAGAGAAACTGGTTCTTCGAAAATTGAAATTCCTTCCAATATTTGAATTAAAGTTTGCACTTCAATAGATTCTGCAGGTGATTCTGTAGAAGTTTTACCAATAGGTTTTGGAAGTGAGCTAGCGAATTTAGTGATTGGTTCAACAACTTTAAATCTAAGATTGGGAGATCTAGAATGAGATCTTGAATTTGGTGGAGACTTTGAGGGAGATTGACTCTTAGAATGACTTTTAGTTTTAGGATGAGACTTTGTTTCCATTAATAGTTTGATGGCCCTCCTTCTAGCACCAAAATGTTGATGGTCTTGAATGACTGCATCAACATTAGGGGAAACCACCTAGCCAAGTCCTTAGAACATATCCTTTTACCTTAGGGATGACGACTTCAACTCGAATTATGGGACCAATTTCCCTCTTTATAAAACAATATGAAATGGAGAAAATAAAGATATAATTCTCTAATATGACTAGAAACGAACTGTTATGCTCTTGACCTGCGAGAAGATACCAGAATACCAAATATGCAAAGAAATATACCCTGAACACATAACAATAAGAAATAACAAAATGTATTTTATTATTTAGAAAGGAAAGCAATGTTCACTTACCTCTTCGAGGGGGCAACCTCCAATAGAGCTGGGCTTAATTACAAAATAAGACACGATGCTCCTCAAGGGGAGTCTCTATCCTTTATATATGATTCATACATACAATACCATGGGTCAGTACCATGGTTATTATTAATACCATCTATCTAATACCATGGCCCATTTGCAACTAACTGTGGTCCCTTCTTTAAATGCAGGTCAACCACTTACAATTATTAATATGGGCTTTATTGACTGTTTAACTAACTATAACTATGACTCAACCCTATTACATAAATAAGGGGGTTAGGGTTGGACCCTAACACGCCCTTCCCCATAAAAATAGCCTTGTCCTCAAGGCTGAAGTTGTAGAAACTTCTGGATAATAGTGGCGTTCCCAGGTCGCATCTTCTGGAGAGGTGTCTTTCCACTTGATGAGGACTTCCTTGATCGTGCGGTCGCACAGGTGCCGTTCTCGTGTGTCAAGAACCTGTTCAGGTTAGAGCCAAATTGAACCTTCTTCATCCAATTTCGGTAGACTGGTTTGAATTTTGGAATGGTTCCCAACACTTTCTTGAGGCATGAGACATGGAAGACAGGATGGATTTTTGCAGTGGGTGGCAAGGCTAGCTTGTAGGCTACTTCTCTGATGCACTGAAGTATTTGATATGGTCTGTAGAATTTTGGAGATAATTTTTGACAACCCTTGTCTTTGAGTGATGTTTGCTTATATGGTTGCAGCCTCAAGAATACCCGATCCCCTTCTTGAAATTTGTGCTCTGAATGATGTTGGTCTGCCTGTTGCTTCATGTGATTTTGAGCTTGATGGAGATTCTCTTTGAGGTGGGCTAGCATGGTTACACGATTCTGTAGGAGTTGATCCACTACTTGTAGCTTCAAGCATTCGTGGATATAAGAAGTAGGTGAAGGAGGGAGTTGCCCATAAACTGCTTCATATGGAGTCATTTTGGTGGTGGCATGATAGTTAGTATTATACCACCATTCAGCTATAGGTAACCACTATACCCATAGATGTTGCTTTCATAAAGTGAAACACCTGAGGTAGGTCTCCAGACATTTGTTGACTGCTTCAGTTTGACCATCAGTTTGGGGATGATAGGAAGTACTGAGTTGTAGTAGGGTACCTTGTAGCCTGAAGAGTTCCTGCCAAACGTTACTGGTGAATATCGGCTCACAATCGGACACAATGGAAGTGGGCATGCCATGTAATTTGAAGATCTAGTCCATGAAAGTTTGAGCCACCAAAGCTGGTGTAAAAGGGTGGGGTAGGGCACAAAAATGAGCATACCTAGAAAGTCTGTCCACAACCACCATGATGAATGACTTGTTTCCTGACTTCAGAAGACCCGTAATGAAATCCATAGAAACCTCTGTCTAGATTGAGGCAGGGATGGACAATGGCTGTAATGTGCTTGGGGATTTGACTGTTTCTCCTTTGTGGCACTGACACACATCACACTTAGCTACAAAAGTAAGAATGTCCTTTTTCATTCCTGTCCAAAATAATGAACATTGAGTGTGAGCATAAGTCTTATGAAAGCCTGAATGGCTTGCAGTGGGAGATGAGTGCAACTTTTCCAAAATGAGACTTTTGAGGGTGGATGTTGGTGATATCACTACTTTTTCCTTGTAGTGAAGAATCTCATCCTGCCAAGAGTAGCCTGCTTTGGAATTTGGATCTGCCTGCAATTTATTAATGAGTTGGGAGAGCAAAGGATGTGAAAACCATTCCTTGTGAGCTTCTTCAATCAACTATGGAATGGGAAGAGAGATTGCTAGCAAGGTGCTTTCCTCCTCAAATTGGCGTGATAAAGCATCCACTATGACATTTTCTCACCCTTTCTTGTAAATTATCTCATAATCATATCCCAACATTTTGGCTAGCCTTTTATTTTTTTGTGGCGAGGATAGGCATTGCTCCAAAAAATATTTAAGGCTTTGATGATCTGTGCAGATTTGGAAATGCTACCCCAATATGGTCGCTAGCTATCCACTGCATGTAAGATGAACATCATCTCCTTCTCATAGGTAGATTGTCCTAGATTTTTCCCACTTAGTTGTTGGCTAGTGAAGGCCAAGGGTGGACCTTCCTACATTAAGACCACCCCAATACCCGTACCTGAAGCATCACATTCAATCACACAATATTTGGTGAAGTCGGGTAGTGCCAATACGGGAATGGAACACATGGCATGTTTGAGAGCTATAAATGCCTGTTGCGCTTCATCATTCCAGAGGAATGAATTTTTCTTGAGAAGTTGATTGAGGGGTCTAGCAATGCGACCATAATTGCGGACAAGTTTGCAATAGTAGCCTGTGAGACCCAAAAATCCTCTCAAGCTCTTCAAGGTCTTTGGTTGAGGCCAATCCTGCATTTCCTGGATCTTTTTGGGATCCACCCTGACACCTTCCCGCCCCACAATGTGGCCCAAATACTCAACTTCTTCCATGCCAAAAGAGCACTTGGATAATTTGACAAATAATTTATGCTTCTGGAGCAGTTGCAAGAGAAGGTCTACATGTTGAAGATGTTTTTCCTAGGTGAGGTTGTAGATGAGAATGTCATCAAAGAAAACAAGGACAAATTTTGTGAGATATAGTTTGAGCAGGTGATTCATGAGGCTCTGAAAAGTGGATGGGGCATTACAGAGACCAAATGGCATGACCAAGAACTCATAATGGCCTTCATGAGTTCGGAATGTCTACTTCTTTCATGTGAATTTGGTGATAGCCTAAGCGAAGGTCGAGCTTAGTAAAGAATTGAGCCCCATTTAGTTCATCCAGAAAATCATCAACAACCAGGATGAGAAATTTATCTTTGAACGTCAGATTGTTGAGGGCCCTGAAGTCTGGACACATACACCATTCCCCATATTTCTTGAGCACCATGACCACAGGCAATGAATAAGGACTAATGCTAGGACGAATGACACTGACTTCCAAGAGTTCCTTGATGATTTTTTCAATTTCATTCTTTTGGGTGAAAGGATATCTATATGGGTGCACATTTGGTGGTTGTGCCCTTGGGACCAAAGTAATGCTATGATCATGTTCCCCTCTCGAGGGAGGAAGCTCATGAGGCTTGTCAAAGACCTATAGATGGTTGTTTAAGACCTGTTACATCTGAGGATGAATATGAAGATAAGTGGGTTCAAAGGCCTGGATGGCATTAAATTGGGATATAACTCCATGGTGGCCCTTTTTTAACAATTTTTCCATCCTATGCGAGCTGATGATTGAAGGAGCGCCTACCTGGAGTCCGTGGGGGTATGTGTGTGGTTATTCTACTTGAAGCTCATATATAACTCCTGGAAATCCATTGTGATTGGGCCGAGTGTGCATAGCCATTCAACACCCAAGACAATGTCACACCCACCCATGTTGATGGAAAACATGTGGGTCTTTAGGTGATAATCCCCCATTTGAAGTTTCACATTTTCACAGTAGCCTTCACATTTCATTGTCCCTCCATCAGTGATCTAGACTTGGAAATTAGAGATTGCTCTGACAAAACAATGCACTGCTTCAGCAACTCTTTAATGGATAAAGTAATGCGTACTGCCACTATCAATCAAGACTACTACAGGGTGATGCTTAATAAAACATCTAATTTTGAGAGTTTGGGGAGAAGAAATTCCTGCCAAAACATGAAGCGAGATAATTAGTTCTTCAAGTGTACCTGGGAGCTCATTGTCTGGCTAGTTGTCCTCATCTTCCTCCTTTGGTCCCTCAAATGGTGGGGCTTCCTCATATGAACTGTGATCAGTAACATCAATTTGAAAGAATTTGGGTTCCTTGCATTTATGCCCCGGGGAGTATTTCTCATCATAGTAGTAACACAATCCTTGCTTTCTTCTTTCCTCCATTTCCGCTGGTGACACCTTTTGAACCTTAAGTGTTTGGGTAGTGCTTGGAGCCTAAGTGGGGCATCCCTTGGCTATGAAATTTGGACAAGTCGACTGGGCTGCTATCGCGCGTTCTACTTCACGAGCTATATTGCAAGTTGCCAGCCATGAGACTAGGTGTTGTAGTCGGACGTGGGCTTGTATGGCGCCTTTGAGACCACTGATAAAACATTCCAAGTAGAATTCATCTGCTAGACCTCCTGTGCGGAAGGCTAATGCTTCAAAAGCTTTAATATATTCTTGCATTGTGCCTATATATCGGAGCTTAGTAAGACGACCCAAAAAGTTATATTCATGGTCAAAGCGATTAGAAAGGGATTTTGAGAATATCTACCAAGTCAGTGGCATCGCATAGTAGCGTTGATGCGAATGCCACCATTGCCATCTTTCTTGGTCCAAGTACAGGCTTCCCACACTTAGCTTAGTTGCATCATCTTTAATGTGATTCAATGTGAAATATTCTCCATTTGTGCTAGCCATATGGCCGAATGAGAGCCATCAAATTTATACATGTCCAGCTTGGGTGGTCGAAGCTGGGACTATTGGTGGTTTCCATAAAAGTGAAGAGAATGGCTAGACTCACCCTCAAGGTTTTCATTAAAATCATATGCCTCTGATTGTGCCCTCGACTTTCCCTTTGTGATTGTGTCATTTAAGGTCTGGATATGCTTCGTTAATGCCTCCAACTTTTGTTCAAGGGTGTCAATCTTCTCATTGGCCATAGCTTGAGCTCTGGTTTGTACCATGCATTGATCCGTTGCACTTGTCGTTACTGTGAAAAAAAAATTGGGACTACCCGAAATTTTGACACTAACAAGTGAATGGTACCACCTTACTCAACCTGTTGACCTAATTCTTATGGGCTAAGTTTCCTATAAGCGTCTTCGAAAGGAGTTTTACTCCTCACTTAGGAATACTGTAGTAGCCGGTTCCTAGAAAAGTTAATTCTGCCCAACGTTCTGCGAGAATCATGCCTAGTTATAGGAGCCAGAAAAATAGTCAGATCTGTCGGTGAAACCCTCAACTGTAGGGTATGAGTAGGAATGTGGCAGTGATCAAACCCCTACTACTAGATGGCAGATATGATTGTTGTGACTTCTACAAAACCCAAACTGCTAGATCTGAATGGAGGATCTGATAGATCTGATTAGCGGATATGATAGATATGAATGACGGATCTGAGAGATCTGAATGGAAAAACTACTTGTTGTGGCTACGACAGAACCCAACCTGCTAAATCTGATCTAGAAAAGATGATTCGTGATCTAGAGAGAGACAAGGGAACTATGGTCTCAAGGAGTGTTAGGTGCTAGAGATTGCAATATACATAAGGGTCCGACAGTAGTACTCAACCCAATCTTTCAGGGCACTAACCAAGGAGGATCAACCGTACCCTTAGCTGTACAACTTGACTACCCTATCGTACACACGAGTACTCTCCCTGAGTGTTGTTCTTGGTGTAATGTAGCAGTAAGATGGCTGGCAATTTATCTATGGTGTGGCTTCAAGAGAGCCTAGGGAGCTTTTGGTATACCCAGAGGGTACTTGGAAGACAGTCTGTGTGTTGTTTTGTCTAATGCACTACTACTCAAAAGGGTACCAACAGGAGTTACAAGGGAATCCAACAAGCGTGACCACCTCTTGTATTTCCTATGTGCATGTCTCCCCAAATCCGCAGGTTTATGCGCTCAATGACAGATCTCATGGTTTAAAGACGTCAGAACACATCTCTAGCGCAAAAAATAAAAAATAAAAATAAAAAAATAAATGGAGATCCCACCGGCCCTGGAAAGTGCTCTGATACCACTTTTTATGCTCTTGACCTGTGAGAAGATACCACAATACCAAATATGTGAAGAAATATACCTAGAACATAGAACAATAAGAAATAACAGCATGTATTTTATTATTCAGAAAGAAAAGCAATGTTCACTTGCCTCTTTGAGGGGGAAACCTCCAATAGAGTTGGGCTCAATTACAAAATAAGACACGACGCTCCTCAAGGGGAGTCTCTATCCTTTATATAGGATTCATACATGCAATACCATGGGTCAATACCATGGTTCTTATTAATACCATCTATCTAATACCATGGCCCATTTGCAACTAATTGTGGTCCCTTCTTTAAATGTGGGTCAACCACTTATAGTTATTAATATGGGCTTTATTGACTCTTTAACTAACTATAACTATGACTCGACCCTATTACATAAATAAGGGGGTTAGTGTTGGACCCTAACACTAACATAGAAATTGATATCATACTAATTATCCCAGGTAAGATGATGGTATATGTGATTATAAAGATTTCAAAATTATCATAAAGATATAGATCATCATGTAATTATGAAGTTAACTCAATGAAATAAAAACTAATTTAATTAAATAGTTAATAATTTGTTTACATATAATTCGAAATTTCAATCAAACACATCCATAGTAATAATGAGAGATTGCTTTAACACATATATTGTGAAAAAGAACATAATTCCATTCTACTTTAAGAAAATAAATAGGTAAAGGATAATAGTACCCAATATATCATGGATATTCTCATCATAGAAAGGCAATGGTTCAACTTTATATTAAGAAAAACCTTAATTATAGTAGTGCAACTTAAGCTTCCTCTTAAAATTCATAACTCGTGTCTATCTGAGAGACAAAATATATAGTTTCTTAACAAAAGATAAAGATAGAAAAACCAATAACAACTTCAAGCAATCTTGAATAGAAGTAAATACAAGTAACATATTTGGAATTAGTTACAACAAGTTTCCTATGCTTGGGAGGAACACTGCCATCTGATGCACTGTTGAAACTTATAGATATCAATTAGATTCTTTAGCTCGGGTGGATATTTTGGCTGGATCCTCATATGACTCATGAAGATGGCATGTATCAATATTATCATTATCTGTTTGGTAGTGTTTGATAAGCATCAAAGAATTAACCACTGACTATATGGTTTTACCTATTAGAATCAGTATTTGCATACTGCCATCAGTGATCAAAATTCCTCTTTTATATCATATTAGTGTCCCATGTTGAAATTTTTATCATTCCACCTCGGTCATCATGTAAAAATATACTCCCTGATGGTAGCCCAAGTTAAAACCACATCCCCTCTCAAAAATTTATATTTTCTGGCCCACCTTCATGTGTCTTGTTGAGCATACATTGACTATAAAATCTCATTTCCTCATGTTTTGTGTCAGTTAAGTCCACCTGAAGTCCAGTCATTCAAGGTCCCATTAGGTCACTAGGTTTTATTTTCCAATGTCCAATAAAACACCATTTCACTACATAAGGCTAACAAAGTATTAGAGTGAAGCAAATAATATCCCTTTTTCAGTTAAATAAGGGTTTATAAGCATGTAACCATGGTTTCTAAAGTTCCAAATTTGATTTTAAGTAAGAATTCATTCCATTTTGTAATTTTATTTCAAAAAAGAGAGATGTAATAATTTTTATTTATTTATGTAATTTTATGTTTATCATATGTAATAAGTCATTATTATTAGTTGTTTACTCAAACTCCATTGCCAATATCATCCAAACAAAAGTCAAAAGTGAAGATTGCCAAAGCTTCAGCACCATCCACCCACAAAGAAAAATTCAGAAAGAAAATTAGCAAAGAGGTCAAAAAGGGGTCAAATGAAACATTAGAAAGTGGGTTTGAAAAGCAAAAGATCAAACTCACTCACCTATAAAGGACTTCTTGGCTTCAAACTCACCCTCATTTGCCTCCTAGAACTCATTGAGCAAACCCCAAGAGAGCCTTTTCACAGTTCCGGGCGAAATCAGTAGAAACAGGGCAGGCGCTATGCGTTTCCTTCTGGTGCTTCACGTTCTCTTCTGGCGCTGCATGTTTACCTTGCACTTCGTGTTTCCTTAAGGTGTTGTGCATTCCCTTAAGGCATTGCATGTTTTCCTGAGGCATTGTGCACTCTGCATTGGCGTTGCGTGTTTGTCTAACAATGCTCCAGTCACCTCCTCAGCTCCTCCAAAACACTTTCAACCTCAATACAAGTACTAGCCAAGGGATGTGATTTTCCTCCTTCTCAAGTCAATTCCTAAATGTTTGAAAGGTTTTATTGAAGATTTAGCTTAATTGTTACATCTAAACCCTAGATTTCCCCAAAAAAAACCTTCCCCTCTCATTCCCTTTTGCACACTTCCCTCCACTCTTCGTCCCTTTCCCTAAATCTTTATATCCAAAATACCCTCTAACCCTTCGTCCCAAAACCCTAAGTCCTAGGTGATACAACACTATCTAGGCTCCCAAACCCCTATATTGCAAACAAATTTCCCCATCCCTAAACTATCATACTACTACCCTATACCCCTCTCCAATACACATATCCCTTTACCAATCATCTTCATATTTACCCTTCCCCATTTACTATTCCCTAAAAAACTACATTCCCCCTACTTTACACCTCCCTAGGGTTTGATACTAAATACCATGGCAAAGGAGGAATATAGACCACATAGTGAGGAAGAGGAAACAAATAGAGAAGAAGACAAGGAATAGGGGAGGCCACACAAAGGAGGCCAAATACACAGGTTTGAACCCACAGATCTTAGGGAACTCTTAGCATCCCCTATGACTGTGACATCCTTCAAATGGCTAGGTTATTATGATATCTGTGAGAAAGTGCAGGAAGTCCAACATCATCCTGAGTTAAATAGGCTCTTCATTTCTAAACTCCAAGACAACCAAGTCACTCTAGCAGGTACAAATTTCACATTGTCTACTCCCAATATATCAGCTGCCACCGGAATTCTAGATGTTGGCGAGAAATGGTTTAAACAAGGTGATTTGGAGAGGCATTATTATGATCCTTACATGAAACCAAGTAACTAAAATAAAAGAATGGGCTATTTTCCTTTCTCACACCTCCTTGACAGATATGCCCCAATGATGAAGATTATTATGAAATATTTTTCATGTGAAGGTAGATTCTCTCGGGTCTATTCTTATCATATCCAGCTCTTAATGCATTTCACTAGGTAAAGATGCTCAATTTACCCTACTATCTTTTTCGGAGTGTTCAGAATATGGCCTACATTTCCCAAAAGAGGGAGTAAAAAGATCAAATGAGGAGCTTATTTCATCATTCACTCATTAAAATCATAGTCCTTTACCATCTCAAGGAACTCAACATTGCATGGAGTACCTTCATAGCTAATCCCATATTCACTCATGCATCTACTCAAAATATTCAAAGCATCCCTTCATCATCTCATTCATCCACATCCATTCCTCCATCTCATGCCATACATCATTCATCCTCATCTAATGAGTCAGCCACACCATCACCTCCATCATCACCATTTCATGAGCCTATTCAGTCACCTAGCAAAGATGAAGGAAGAGAGAAAGAGCACATTGAACATGCTGAGATCAAAAAGCCTAAAAGGGCTGGTTTGGGTACCTTGACACATACCTAACAGATTGTGGGAGGGGCCCTGCCTTCTTCATCAACAAAGTAGGCACAAAAGGGCAAGGAAAAAGTGACAGAGGCGGAGATCCAGTAGCAGGAGGAGGCCCTCCATGAGATAGAGAAATATTTTCACTTAGTTGACCTAAGTGAAAATCATGACAATGAGAGCACAATCATTGCCCTCAAATAGAAAGAAGCACTCATAGGGTAACTCTAGGTCAATTTGCAGAGGGCAAAATACATCATTTCATACTATGAATAGGAAAACAAGCAGTTTGAGACCAAACATGAGCTCATGGAGATTCAACTCATCAAGGAAAAGAGGGAGGCTGAAAAGGCTAAGGCCTTACTTAATGAATCATATGGAGAATATAGTGACCAGTCAGAGGAACAAGTGCCAAGAAAACGGCCAAGGACTAGAAGCCTAAAGAGAGCTTTGGAGCTAGAAAAACAAAAGGCCGTTGAACTAGCTAATGAGCTCACCCTAAATAAGAAATTTTCCAAAATGGTAAATGAGAACTGGGAGAATTGGCTTGAGAGGGTGAACACCCATCTTGAAAGCCTCTTAGATAAGGCCAAAATAGATGCTGACATTCAAAGAAAGACGTCGAAGTATTATTGCCAAAGAAACCAAATAGCAAGGGCAAAGCTCAAAGCTGCTAGGGAAAGAATTGAAGCCCTAACTCACCATGAGGAGAAGAAGAAGCTTGATATAATTTCAGAGGCTTCATTCCATGCCTAGCCACCTCAAACTTTAGCTTCTTGGACAATTTTGAAGACCCTTGCCTCATTTTTTGTCATCTTGCTTTTCCTGTCTTTTCAATGTAATTTTTATATAAGCAGTTTGGTCAAGGCGCTGCACACTTTTTGGAGGAATGGATACCACCATTGGATTTAGAAGGACCAAGATATCCAGGAAAACCATGTTTCCAGCCTTGGAAAGAAATTTTGGTGGGTTAAAAAGGTGAAAAACCACCTAAAAATCATGTTTCTCCCTCATTTCTAGACTAGGTGTTGCACGTTTGAGTAGTCTTGGGAGAAAGGAATTTTGGAAGGGAAACTCAAGCCCATTTTAAAAACAAAGGGCAATATTGGAAACTATATAGGATAAGATTTCCAATGAGATATCCTAGGATATATTTTGACATCAATAAGGCATGTAAAAGTTAGCTTGAATATGGCACTGTGCGTTTGACAGTCAGCCAATATTTTCACTGTTTCTCTCCAAATTGATTTTTACCTATGGTAAATTAGTGTTTTACTGATGTAATTGATAAGGATGATGTAATTGTTATACTTTTATTGTTACCTAGGGTAAATTAATTATTTAAATGGCCTCACATGGCCTGTAGTGAATTATTTTGCTTAAGTTAGGGATGAGTCACTTTGATCACCCTACACTCTAGCTATCAGTTAAGTGTTTGTTGTGACTGCTCCTCCTCTCATGGATTCGATCCCTAAGGCTAGCATGAGTTGGTTTGAGGCCTATATTATTTAATTCCTTAGTCATTCTATAGGTTGGACTCTATTGGATTTTGTAGTAGTGTTTCATACTTTGGCATGAAATATATTAGATGAGTTGCATCTATTTTGGTGGGATTCCTGTGGCATGGTATTTTGATATTGTTTCTTCTTCAATTTCATATGTATGAATTTTTTGTACCTCTCATGACTCATTTCACTCTAAATATCTTTGATTTTCAAGGTGTGATAAGTAGAATTCATCTTGTATGCTCTGTTCTGGGAAAATCATCATAGATTGTTTCATTTCTCCAGTTTAAAAAGAATTCATGATCTCGTGCTCTTTTTAGCACCTCACTAGTCTAAACCATTTCATCACTATACTACAAAGTGTTAAAGTAAATTTACTACCTTGCCCCATCTAATGTCTACAATTCTTCCTCTTTTGCTCTGACCTAGTTCACTCTCTGACCTAATTTACTCATCCAGTGACGACCCCAATCAAATCAAATCAAACAAACCCTGAGCTACTATATCTAGCCTAAAACCCTAATCTATCCAACCCTCTTTGCTATGATTCTTTGGAGAGATCCCTCTCCAGCTTGGTAGGGCTAGCTACCAAGTAAAAAGGTTGCTCTATGGTTACCTCAGTTGGACTCTTACTTAGCCTTGGAGATCCAGAGGAGCGATAACATTACCAAGAACTACCAATGAATCTCTAAGTTAATCTTGGTAAATTGATCAATAATCTTTTCCCTTTTCTTGGAATATTCCTGCCACATCTTAGTCACAAGTTTCACATCAGGTAAAGTGCCCTTGGGACAACTTAGAATGATATTATATCGAAGTAAATTATCATTGACTTCCTCAATGATATTGCTTTAAATGTCTCACTCTTGATAAAATGTTTCTTCTATGTGATTTATCCAAATCTCCCATTCTCTGAAAACAATTCTTATGGGCCTCTTTGATTTTAGAAATATTGGCTTCTCTTCCTTCTCTACTTTCCTGCAAGGTTAGGAAACCAGAAATATTTTCATCTATATATTCAAAGTGATTTTTTATATTTGATAGATGTTCTACTAGAGATTTTTTTGTTTTGCAATGATAATTAATAATTGTCAATTTATGGAAAAACACTATCTATTGTTGGGCAAGAAGAGTGTTTAACACTTTAGCCTCATTCTTGAATTCAGTCAATTCTGGAATGGAATTCAGATGTTCAATACTTCTTTGCAACTTCTAATTTTGTGTATCTATGGCTTGTGTATATATATCATACTAGACCCTCAGAGAGTCAAATCTATGTTAAAGCATTGTCACCTGTGACTACCAGTGCTTTGTTATCTTATGCTTTTCTGCTTCAATACTTTGTTCTAACAGTGAATTTTTTCCTCTTTCTCCTTCAGTAGTTGTTGTACCTTTGTAACCTTTTAAATAGTGTATGAGGCATAAGAACTTGTAAATTGAGTAAGTCTACCCAATTCCTCTATAGGAGTTACTCTGGAACCCTTCCATAATACTTCAAAAGATGCATTACCAAGCACTAATGTTTGGGACTAGTCGAGATTTCTCTTCTTTCTCTCCCTCTTTACTACAACTTTGTGTTGAGGGATGTAGAAAATGTCTAGTGAAGGAATCTCCTCAATATGTAAAATGTCTTTAGAGGAAGGAAATGTTGGTATAATTTTATATCTCTGTCATCAAAAGGCTTCTCAGGAACCTTCTTTTTTTAGGATTTTGTTTGGGATTCTCTAGGGTGTTCTGAACCTTCATTTGTTGATCAGACTTAATAGCCTGAGATTCATCATCCTTGGAATTTAGAGCTTGATTGTATTCTTCCCTAATTTCTTCTAACCTAGCATTAGGCACAAATCCTACCTAAGGAGAAGAAGAGACAACTGCTACTTTTGGTTGAGAAAGATCAATTGACTATGTCAATTCAATAAAGTTAGCATCATCATGAACAATTTTCTCTTGAGGAATGTGCAATGAATCCATAGGAAGTTTCACTAGCCTAAAGGTTTTGTATCATGTAAAATGATTCATTTCTTCAAGGGTCAATTATTGCTTTTTTTTTTTGTGCTACCAGAGAAAAATAAGAAGCCCTTTCAATTAAATTATCAAATTTATCAGACTCATGAACAAATTGCCTGATACTTAACACAACTTTGATATTTTTAACCATACAATGGGATTCATACTGGCTATTAGGTATAGTAGGAAAAACAAGCTCTTTAATATCGTTTATTTCAAGTTGTGCATGCTTATAATTGTCTAAATAAAAAATACCAAATTGAACTACGAAAGAAGGCCACATTTTTTTGTTGGATTCCTTTAGGACTTGGAAATACCATTACCAATTGTTTGATAGGCTATCTCCCTAGTCAGAAGTTTATCTAGAATGAACAATGGTAAAACATGAGGATTTTCTAGACTTCCATATAGCCTGATATATGTGAATGATTCTTCATCAAACCAATTTGCCACCCAGAGAAGATCATATTTAACATTTGGAGATATCTTAGGCACCTTTTTATCAAAGATAACCTGATAGATTTGTAATATGACCTTGTGGAAGACTTGATAGAAATATTGATGATATTTTGAGTCCCATAGAATATCATGATAAACATGAATGGGAGTTGTGTCATGTAGAGTCCACTTCTAACCCATAGATGAAAAATCCATACAAAAACATAAACCATCCATAATATAGGCACTCATATAAAAAGGAGGGATTATATTTTCATAAAATCTGTGTTTAATCCTAAAGGATAAAATATGGACAGCTAAATTGTCTGAAAGTATAGTGGCCAATCAAATATAAACCCTTTTAAAGATCCATCCATTAGAGGTACCCATTGACGAGGAAATGTATATAAATTAGGGAGTGCATGAAGTCTTCACATCATAGCAGTAATTTGAGAGTAAGGACCAGTGAGAGAGTCTACAACATAATTACCACTTTATTCTATCTTATGTTTGTTTGACTCCTTTCTCTAGCCTTTAATTGGTTCTGATGCATGTCCATGCTCTTTAAGAAATGCCTCAACATATTCCTTTCCATATTTGCATTATGGTTCTGGAAGATGATACATATTCCACAAATGCTCACTGGTAAAAGACCCAATGAATGTGTACTTTCTTGTAATAATCCGCCTATCAACAATACTTACAGTATCCATGACCCACTGAACCATATTGGTATACAGAATAAGTTTCAATTTGGCTACAATTTTGTGTAGAAAAGAATTTTCCACATCACTGAAAGTTTTATTTGAAATTGGGGTAGAATCATCAACGGTCAATTTTCTAAGGATAACCCTTCGTCCTTCATCTTTGAAGAATTTTTACATTGCTTCCCATGAAGAATACCCAAAATATTGTACGAAATGTATCGGAAAACATTCCTAGCATAACAGTCATTTCATTAATATTTTCTATTGAAGGAACAAAAGATTGTTGTTGTCTTGTAGCTTTCTTCTTTTCCTTTCCTTCCTTTGACATCTCTTCATTATTCCAAGAATCGGGGCTTGCCTATATAGAAAACACAGAGATCAATGGAACACTCTCTTTAGCTGATACTTAGTGCAAACATAAGAATTAACAATAGAAATATTTTCCTTTTAAGAAAATGTTCACAATATGGAGGAAAAATGAATGAAGGAATTTAGAATTTCGAGAACCATAAATCCATATTATCAAACATTAAGTTTTCAAGCGAGGAATCACATCGGTTTACCATGTCATCTCATCAGAGAAATTATATCGAAGAAATATATCAGGGGTTTTTGTTGAAGAGTTATAATAAACTAAACTTTTGATATGAAAAGGTTTTCATATAACAATAGTCATGAAAAATATCGGATGAAAATATCTTATTGAGGCAAGAGGTGTATCAAGAAATTTATATTGGAAGAATTATATCAGGTGTTTCAATAAAATACTTTTGACAAAATAATTTTGATATGCGAGTTCCACTAGAAATATCAGAGGAAGAGGATATCCATGATGTAATATATCAGAGATGTAAGATATTAGAGATGCAATATGATAGAAATTCTGATATGAAATGTGTTGAAATAATTAAAGAATAGTGTGGGGCCGGTGGGAGATTATAATATTACTTTATATAAAGTGTGCAAGCCTTTTATAAATAAAAGCCTGTTATATGAGTCTTTCAATAAAGAAAGCATTAGCGAGGAACTTTATAGGTGAGGAGCTTTATCATAACAATATTTAAAAGAAAGCTACGATATAATAGAATTCCAATATGAAACCTTCTAATATACATTAACTTCAGGAATAGGGCCCATTGCAGCTTTGGTTTCTCATAGCATGTTTTAAAGTGTAACTCCAATATGTGAAGTTCTGATAAGGAAATAACTTCAATTTTATTAAACTTCATAACAAATTTGAATATGCTACAAATTTATTAAAATCAAATTCTTCATTAAAAGAAACTAAAATAAAAAAGTAAAGGGTCCTAATTATTTATTAACAACTAAGTATATAAATGGGGGGTTGTTGAATGCCACTCATGCAGAAGCATCTAAAACTCTTCATAAAAAGAAGGAATCCAAAGCAGAGACAAGAGGACATAGACCATCGGAGTAAACAGGGGACATTTTTGTTTAACAGAGCTAATTAGGTGGAATGGATAAAAGTCTCGAGGAGACTTATTAAATGTAATCTGCCACATATGTAGAAAGATTAGGGGTTGTTAGAGGAAATCAAAGAGTGGATTTGATCGGATCCTTCCAGTGATCCAATCCAATGTTTCCTTATACATATTATTAACCTACGTGTTCAAGAGGATACAGAGGAATATAGAGTGATAGATAGAGTTTTATGAAAACCCGAGTGAGGAAAATGTAATTGAGAGAGAACTCATTCTAATCCTGAAATGCCTTAGTCTGTACTCTAATATTGTATAATGAATATATGTGTGTTATGTTACTTCTACGTATCAGTGTTTATGCCTTTTCGAATTATGTCGTGTATATATGCATTGATGGTTTAAATTCCCGTTTGTAGATTGTTGATGGTTTAAATTCCAATATTAAATAGAGTTAATTGTTGCTTGAGTGTTGTGCATGTCGTAATAGAGTATGGCATAGGAAGTGGCTTTAAAGCATAATTCCATTGAATAACAGAGAATTGGATCTGAACCCGGACTTGAAATTTCATAGATGGAACCTATACACTTATTGGGTCTGTAGGACTGATCAGATTGACGCATTGAAGTGGAAGGGGTCTGGCCTTGAGGATTTGAAAAATGCGATCGTGCGATTTAATCACAATTGTCGGATCGCGAGCCTGATCGACGGTTAAGATGTGATCACAAATTGCAATTGGAGGAATTAAGGCTGGCGAATATGGTGTGTCGACATCCGAAATGTCGATATGCGACATAGCGATACACCGATAGCTGATAAGCAGAGATCGAAGCTCAGAGTGATCACTGATCGGAGATCGGATATCGAGAAGCACTACAGAATGGAAAGCAAAAGAGTGGACCCAACGATATTTATGAATACGGGTGTATATTTTTTGAGTTCTGGCTTATGTGTTCATAGCAAGTTCTCCCATTGTTTCCTATGTATTCCAATAGAGTAGTGTGGTCCCAGTTATTAAAGGAAAACTCGATAAATGTGTGGTCCATGGTTTTTAAAGGCTAAGGCCATGAATAACGCTTCCGATAGGCATGTGGGCCATAACCCATAGGCCTCAGGGTCAAAATTTATAAAGAAAGGGAAAATTGGTATACCCCAAAATCTCCTTTCATTAAGTGGTATCAGAGCAGGGAAAGAGGATTTCCTGCGAGGAGAAGGAGAAAGAGTGCAAGAAGAAAGAGAAGGAGGTACAATTGTTGAAGCTGGAGAGTTATGGTCTTACCTTTGTGCATAGAATCGTAGCCAAAGGTGAGAGGACTTGCATCAACCTAGAGCAAGGAGTGCTCAAGTGGTTCCAAAGAGGAGAGAACGAGAAGGATGCCAAAAGACTAAGCTCAGGAGAAAGCTTGGTGCGGTATCATGTAGCAGAGGAAGACTGTTACTGCAGAGGCTGGTTGCAGCTCACATAAGATCATGAAGGCAGTTCCACTGAGATGTGGGTAGAATTGCTAAGGGCAAGGAGAAGCATATGACCAGGAGGTCATAATTTTTTGTGCCTCTGGAGTCTGATGCAGGAGCATCGAGCACTTTTCATCAATAGAAGGAATCCAAAGTGGATACGAGAGGATGTAGACCATCATAGTAAATAGGGGACATTTCTGTTTAAACATAGCTAATTAGGTGGAATGGATAAAAGTCTCAAGGAGACTTATTAAATGTAATCTGCTACATATGTAGAAATATTAGGGGTTGTTAGAGGAAATCAAGGAGTTGATTTGATCGGATCCTTCCAGTGATTCGATCCAATGTTTCCTTATATATATTATGAGCCTGCATGTTCAAAAGGATATAGAGGAATATAGAGTGATAGATAGAATTTTATGAAAACATGAGTGAGGAAAATGTAATCGAGAGAGAACTCGTTCTAAGGCTGAAATGCCTTATTATGTACTCTAATATTGTATAATGAATA
Source organism: Pinus taeda (assembly GCA_000404065.3). Classification (NCBI taxonomy): domain Eukaryota; kingdom Viridiplantae; phylum Streptophyta; class Pinopsida; order Pinales; family Pinaceae; genus Pinus; species Pinus taeda. Next base: position 93,171 of record APFE030301144.1, on the reverse strand, counting down.
TATGTGTGTTATGTGACTTCCCCATATCATTTTTTATGCCTTTTCGAATTATGTCGTGTATATATATGAATTGATGGTTTAAATTCCCATTTGTATATTGTTGATCGACCATCGATCACTGTAAGGATCGATGGTGATCCAATATTAAATAGAGTTAATTGTTGCCTGAGTGTTGTGTGCGTCATAATAGAGCATGGTAGAGGAAGTGGCTTTAAAGTTTAATTCCATTGAATAACACATAACTGGATTCGAACCCGAACTTGAAATTTCATAGATGGAACCTACACCCTTATCAAGTCCATAGGACTAATCAGATCGATGCATTAAAGTGGAAGGGGACTGGCCTTAAGGATTTGTGAAATGCGATCGCATGATTTAATCATAACTGTTGGGTCACGAGCCTGATCAACGGTCAAGATGTGATTGCAAATCACAATCAGAGGAGTTAAGGCTGGCGAATATGGTGTGCCCACATCTGAAATGCTGATATGAAACATAGCGATATGCCAATAGCTGATAAGCAGAGGTCAGAGCTCGAAGTGATCGCTGATTGGAGATCGGAGCTCGGAGCGATCACTGATCGAAGATTAGAGATCGAGAAGCACTGCAGAATGGAAAGCGAAAGAGTGGACCAGATGATATTTATGAATGTGGGTGTATAATTTTTGAGTTCCGGCTTATGTGTTCATAGCAGGTTCTCTTGTTGTTTCCTGTGTATTCCAGTAGAGTAGTGTGGTCCCAGTTATTAAAGGAAAACCCGATAAATGTGTGGTCCATGGTTTTTAAAGGCTAATGCTAGGAATAACGCTTCTAATAGGTTTGTGGGCCATAACCCACAGGCCTCAGGGTTGAAAAAATTATGAAGAAAGGGGAAATTGGTATACCCCAAAATATCCTTTCATCAAGTGGTATCAGAGTAAGGAAAGAGGATTTCCTGCGAGGAGAAGGAGAAAGAGTGCAAGCAGAAAGAGAAGGAGGTACAGTTGTTGAAGCTGGAGAGTTATGGTCTCACTGTTGTGCATAGAACAACAGCCAAAGGTGAGAGGACTTGCATCAACCTAGAGCGAGGAGTGCTCAAGTGGTTCCAAAGAGGAGAGAACCGAAAGGATGCCAAAAGACTAAGCTTAGGAGAAAGCTTGGTGAGGTATCATGTAGCAAAGGAAGACTTTTACTGCAGAGGTTGGTTGCAACTCATAGAAGATCATGAAGGCAGTTCCACTGAGATGTGGGTATAATTGCTAAGGACAAGGAGAAGCATATGACCAGGAGGTCATAAATTTTTGTGCCTCACGAGTCTGATACAGGAGCATCTGGCCCTCTTCATCAAAAGAAGGAATCCAAAGTGGAGACGAGAAGATGTAGACCATCAGATTAAGCAGGGGACATTTCTATTTAAACATAGCTAATTAGGTGGAATGGATAAAAGTCTCGAGGAGACTTATTAAATGTAATTTGCCACATATGTAGAAAGATTAGGGGTTGTTAAAGGAAATCAAGGAGTGGATTTGATTGGATCCTTCCAGTGATCTGATCCAACATTTCCTTATATGTATTATGAGCCTGCATATTCAAGAGGATATAGAGGAATATAGAGTAATAGATAGAGTTTTATGAAAACCCAAGTGAGGAAAATGTAATCGAGAGAGAACTCGTTCTAAGGTTGAAATGCCTTAGTCTGTACTCTAATATTTTATAATGAATATATGTGTGTTATGTGACTTCCGCGTATTAGTGTTTATGCCTTTTCGAATTATGTCATGTATATATGCATTGATGGTTTAAATTCTCATTTGTAGATTGTTGATCGACCATCGATCACTGTAAGGATTGATGGCGATCCAATATTAAACAAAGTTAATTGTTGCCTGAGTGTTGTGTGTGTCGTAATAGAGTATGGCAGAGGAAGTGGCTTTAAAGTGTAATTCCATTGAATAACACATAACTAGATCTGAACCCAGACTTGAAATTTCATAGATGGAACCTCTACCCTTATCGGGTCTGTAGGACTGATCGGATTGGCACATTGAAGTGGAAGGGGTCTAGCCTTAAGGATTTTGCGAAACGCAATCACATGATTTAATCACAACCGTTAGATCACAAGCCTGATTGATGATCAATATGTGATCGCAAATCGTAATCGGAGGAGTTAAGGCTGGCAAATATGGTGTGCTGACATCCGAAATGCCAATATGCGACATAGCGATACACCGATAAGCGGTGATCGGAGCTTGGAGTAATCACTAATTAAAGATCGAAGATCAGGAAGCGTTGTAGAATGGAAAGTGAAAGAGTGGACCCGACGATATTTATGAATGCAGGTGTATAGTTTTTGAGTTCCAGCTTATGTGTTCATAGCGGGTTCTCTGGTTGTTTCCTATGTATTTCGGTAGAGTAGTGTTGTCCTAGTTATTAAAGGAAAGCCCGATAAATGTGTGGTCCATGGTTTTTAAAGGTTAAGGCCACGAATAATGCTTCTGATAGGTTTGTGGGCCATAACCCATAGGCCTCTGGGTCGAAATTTATAAAGAAAGGGGAAATTGGTATACCCCAAAATCTCCTTTCATCAAGTGGTATTAGAGCAAGGAAAGAGGATTTCCTATGCGGAGAAGGAGAAAGAGTGCAAGCAGAAAGAGAAGGAGGTACAATTGTTGAAGCTAGAGAGTTATGGTCTTACTTTCATGCAAAGAACAGTAACTGAAGGTGAGAGGACTTGCATCAACCTAGAGTGAGGAGTGCTCAAGTGGTTCCAAAGAGGAGAGAACCAGAAGGATGCCAAAATACTAAGCTTAGGAGAAAGCTTGGTGAGGTATCATGTAGCAGAGGAAGACTCTTACTGCAGAGGTTGGTTGTAGCTCACAGAAGATCATGAAGGCAATTCCACTGAAATGTGGGTAGAATTTCTAAGGACAAGGAGAAGCATATGACCAGGAGGTCATAAATTTTTGTGCCTCAGGAGTCTGATGCAGGAGCATCCAACACTCTTCATTAAAAGAAGGAATCCAAAGAAGAGATGAGAGGATGTAGACCATCGGAGTAAATAGGGGACATTTCTGTTTAAACAGAGCTAATTAGGTGGAATGGATAAAAGTCTCGAGGAGACTTATTAAATGTAATCTGCCACATATGTAGAAATATTAGGGGTTCCTAGAGGAAATCAAGGAGTGGATTTGATCAGATCCTTCCGGTGATCTGATCTAATGTTTCCTTATATATATTATGAGCCTGCGTGTTCAAGAGGATACAGAGGAATATAGAGTGATAGTAGAGTTTTATGAAAACCCAAGTGAGGAAAATGTAATCGAGAGAGAACTCGTTCTAAGGCTGAAATGCCTTTGTCTATACTCTAATATTGTATAATGAATATATGAGTGTTATGTGACTTCCTCGTATCAGTGTTTATGCCTTTTCGAATTATGTCATGTATATATGCATTGATGGTTTAAATTCTCGTCTGTAGATTGTTGATCGACCATCGATCATTGTAAGGATCGATGACGATCCAATATTAGACAGAGTTAATTGTTGCCTGAGTGTTGTGCATATCGTAATAGAGTATGGCATAGGAAGTCGATTTAAAGCGTCATTCCATTGAATAACACAAAACTGGATCCGAACCCGGACTTGAAATTTCATAGATGGAACCTATACCCTTATCGGGTCCATAGGACTGATCAAATTGGCGCATTGAAGTGGAAGGGGTCTGGCCTTAAGGATTTGTGAAATGTGATCACACGATTTAATCACAACCGTCAGATCGCGAGCTTGATTTATAGTCAAGATGTGATTGCAAATTGCAATCGGAGGAGTTAAGGCTGGCGAATATGGTGTGCTGACATCTGAAATGCCGATATGTGACATAGCGATACACCGATAGCTGATAAGTGGAGATCGGAGCTCGGAGTAATTTCTAATTGGGGATTGGAGATCAGGAAGTGCTACAGAATGGAAAGCAAAGGATTGGACCCGATGATATTTATGAATGCTGGTGTATAGTTTTTGAGTTCTGGCTTATGTGTTCATAGTAGGTTCTCCCATTGTTTCCTGTGTATTCCGGTAGAGTAGTGTGGTCTCGGATATTAAAGGAAAACCCAATAAATGTGTGGTCCATGGTTTTTAAAGGCTAAGTCCACGAATAACACTTCCGATAGGTTTGTGGGCCATAACCCATAGGCCTTAGGGTCGAAATTTATAAAGAAAGGGGAAATTGGTATACCCCAAAATCTCCTTTCATCGGCTACAATAGGAGGCTAAATCCCTACCATCTACCTAATAATTACTGATAATTAAATTATAATTATGGAAGCCCTATTCCAATAGACATGCCTATGGACATAATAAATGTGTCTTTTTCTTTAATTTTTAGTAAGGAAAAAATCTTTATATTGCATTGGGATAATATAAATTGTCTTATTTTCTTGAGATTGATAAGAAATAAAAAAATTGGTTGGATTCCTTCTTCGAGAATATAAATATTTTAACATGTTTACATTCTTCCTACATTGGTATCGAAATTCAATTGTAGACTTCTTATCAATTACTTAGTGAATAAAAATACAAAATTGAAGTCTACACACTGATTTTTAACCTTTATGCACCTAGACTCGACTTCAAATTAAAATTAGGACTTGAAAGGAGAAAATAAAGCTTAAAACTGAAATTCCATGGACCCATTCTCATGATCATCCAATATTGAAGAAGATGAAAGAGTCAATTTTGAGCACCAAGGCTTCTTTCGAGAGCTAGTCAATCTTCTAGTTTAATTCTATAAAACTATGAGTGAAATATGCCCACATAAAACCTTGAATTTAGCCATTGATCTAGTTTAACAAGTAATGAAAGCACACTATCTACACTTAATTTTTATCATTGGCCTAGTTCATAATGAACATTGACTCACCCATGACCTATAAATTCATCACCCCACAAGAACTAGAAAATTATAATAGTGTCCATATGGTTGAGAACCGAGCTTTTGTGTTTGAGCCACAACTTAGAGAATATCACAGATAGAAGAAATGGGAAGCATCTAGATAAAGAACCATGCCTATCCCACATTTTGGTGTATTTATTTGACTTTCTTTGTCAAACAACCCCTAAGGGGTATCAAAATATAAAGCCAATGTCAATGATGAGTGAAGTTTTGTCCTATTGGGATCACATTTGAACTCATAAATGTGTTTCTATACCAAGCCAATGACCACCTCTACTAAGATATTCTTATCTTGTAACATGCCTAAATTATGCACCCACCAAATGAAATAAATAAAAAAGCACATTATGGATTTGAAGCAAACCATAAAAGCATCTAATAACTAAGCTTTAACACTATCTTCCAAATATGTCTTGCTCCACCTAGCCTTAAGTATAAATTTTTTAATAATGAAGTTCCACCCCATACACTTAAAGAAGTATGAGAGGAAAAGTTGATATTACACATACTGGAAATCTTGTTTATGTAGAGAACATTAGCTATGGATTACCATAACCATTTTTATCTCATCGTCCCATGTCGATAATCAATTTCTCAAATCCAGGTATAGCATAATTGAACTTTCAATGGACCATGCAATTTCTATACTCGTTCCCACCACCAAGACTTTTAGCCTTGGAAATCAACTTTGGTATTTAATTTGTATCCTAATTTTACGATATAATCTCCATTTAATGGGTTTCTAGACTAGCACAAAGATTCCTTGTCATCTTCAACCAATTTAATGAAATTTGAGCATAACTTTCCAACATAGCCTCTCCATTCCTCACCAAACTTTCCTCCCAAAACTAAATCTGCATCTAACTTCCAGCTAAGCCTCCCAAGCCTTCCACGATTTGGTGCTTTGGAATTGCAGATAAATAAGATACCTTTATCTTGAAGCTACACAATTTTATCATCTAATCTTATAATCTCTGTCAACTTTAACCCAAAGATCCTTTGGTTGCCTAACTTTCTTACCATCACCAATCTTCCAAACCATCCATTTTCCAATTGGGGGAAAGCTTCCACTAAATCTTTCCAAACTATTGGTTTTTTTTGTTTTGAGGGATTATGAACTAATCCTCCATAGAGAGACTGCCTAAGTATTTTTAGTGCATCACCTTATCCTATATAAATTTATTATACATGAGTTTCTAGAGGATTTTATCCATAAGGGCTTGGATTAAAAGATAATTATTATTTATTCTCAATCCCTCCAAGCTTTGGGCTTGAGCTAAACTCAACCACTTGACTATTGGAATGCCTTCCTTATTCTTATTTCTAGACCAAAGAAAATGCTTTTTTTTCATCAAGATCCCTTTTGGGACCTTTTCTATGGATTTATAATAAATTGGAATAATTTCTAGTATTGGATTCATAAGGACCAAACATCCCCCCTTGATAACCATCTATTTACCCAAAATTAGATGTGAGATTCAACCTTTTTATATAACCAAAACCAAGTCTCTAAAATGTAAGCATTTGTCTTTAGATCAAAGTCTAGATATTTTAAACCATTGTTAATCCTCTTTCGTTGGAGTGGAAAAACATTTTCTAATTATGGTTGTGTGTGATTGTAATTTATCATATTTATATTCATACTTGTAACACGAAAATATAGATAAAATGTATTTTTTAAGCATGGGAACTCATGAGGATAACTTTCCCTAAACATAAGAACATCATCAATGAAAATAAAATGAGAATCTCACCCCACAAGCTTGCATTACTCATGAATTTTTTGAGCCCCTCGTCCACTAGAAGGAAAAATAAAGGGAACAAGAGGAAATGTTGTCCAAGTCCTCTTGATGAGTGGAATAACTTGGAGGGAGATCTATTTATAAGGGCCAAAAAGGAGGCCAATTGAGCATAGCCCATTACCCAATTAACTATCAAGAGTTTCATGCTGATTTCGATTACGATAAGAGAGAGATAATTCCAATTGACATTGCCAGAAGCCTTAGAAAGTCCCATCTTTCGAATTACCAAGGAAATATTGGATTTTTTATTAGAGTGTATAGCTTCTTGAGCTAGGGAAACTGCATCATGGCTTTTTCTTCTATATAAGAAACTAAATTTCTCCTCAAAGATTATGTTACCAAAAAGAGGTTTAAGCCTATTGGGTATAATTTTGAAGATGATATTGTATATGCAATTACAAAAATAAATCGATCTAAAGCCTTCAAAAGGGGAAGTTTCCTACTTTTTAAGGACAAGGACCGGATGCATGGAATTGAGAGACCCCAAAAGTTTTCCAAATCTCATGGAATCCTACAGTACTTTGAAGAGGCCTTCTGTTAGAAGCTCATAAAATTATAGATACAAGTCTATGGTGAGGCCATCAAGACATAAGATTTTTCCTTTTTTGAGGGAGGGGATAGTGGAAAATATTTATTCTTCCATGAATTCAACCTTTAAATACTCATTCATATCCTTTGAATATTCCCTTGGGGAAATGTATATCACTTTCATATTTCCTCAATAGGGAATTTGAGAGGCTCTCAAAAAGATTTTGCAAAAAAGGGACTTTCAACCTTGTCCTTCTCAAAGGATTTGATTAGTGTGATTTCTTAATTTGAAATTTCCCCAATGCTATTTAAGTTCTTATTGTAGTTGGAAAGTATATGGAAAAAAATAATGTTGTTATATCCTTCTTTCAACCAAAATTTTCTACTTTTGAGGCACCATCTCAACTCCTCCTCTTTGATTCAATGAATGTCGGGAGAATTCCCTACAATGAAAGAATTCATTTTATACTTGGTCTTGTTATAGCTCCAAATATCACCCTTGGTATTTGTGATGCTTGGTTTATGGCCTAAGGCAATCCTTCCTTCTAGACTTGGTCCAAATATTTTAAAAACAATGTTTTACTTCCTGTACGCTACTTTTCCCTGTGATAAAAGCGTGTACACGTGGGTTAGTCTATACCCAACCCGCGTACATATGTTAAAACACTTAAAAAAAATTAAATTTCCTTAACTATGGGCGGAGATCATGGGTTTTACCTATTGATTACCTCCTAGTGCTTGTGGCCCAACTGTTCCCAACTGTTTCCCAACTAAAAACTAATTTGGGAGAAGTATAAAAAGACTTCAATGGGAAGGCCTTAAGGAGGAGAGAAATGATAGAATTACTATGCTAATATTATCCCCTGTCCAAGTCGGAAGTATCCCTATGCTTCAATCACTTCCCCAAGTTCAGGAAACCCTTGTTTCCTTGAGAGTTGATATTCTCCCACTTGCTTGAGATATCACGGTATTGGTTATGGAAGGAGGTTGTTGAAGACTGGGACTAGACAAACCTGGAGGTGGTTCCGCTGGAGCCAGAAGAGGAAGACTCAAGTGAACTCTTTCCATGTTTATTATAGTTTTCTATAATAAAAAGAAACATTGTCTTGTTCCTGATATCAACTTTGTTTACACATCTAATGTTATTGTTATGGTTTATATATGAATGACTATTTTGATGTATAACTAACCATTTACTTATATGATATAAAGTTTATTTCACTAAAATGCTTCATCTATATGCTGCTATGTGTATCTGAATCGGTTGCTTTGCATATTCAAATATCATTAGGAGTTGCAGAGGGTTTGAACCCTGGCTGGAACTGCCCAAACGAGGGACATCCAGGTATGTTCATCCTCGCATAGTTAGTTTATTTAAGCATGTTTCTTGAGTTGTACGCATGTTGTTTGCTATAGATTACTCTTGCTTTGCTAGGGTTCTGACTCAAAGCCCTAGGGGACTTATTCCCTTAACAGAATTGGCGACTCCACTGGGGATAACAATCTTGTTATTCCTAGTTTGGGTTATTCAGTGCCAATCAGGGCTCAGTTCTTAGTTTTCTCGCTGTGACTGTATTGCCTACTCCTCTAGGAACTCAGACTTCAAGTCTAATCTTTTTCATCAGGCCTCATTTTTTTTTTCTTATAAAAATTCATATACGCACCTTTGTTTGCTTACAGAAGCATGCACATGCTTGTTTCTGTGAACTAAAACCACATATACACGAGTTTCTTTTGGCGGAAGTGCATGTACATGCACTTGTGTAGGGACACAATCACGTATACAATTTTTTGCATGCTTTTTTCAAATCTTTCTGCCCAGAAAAATTTGTTTCTTGGTCTGTGTGGTTTCTGAGTGGTCAGTTTCTGTCTTCAGAATTTCATTATTCAGTGAGCTTACTGTATTCTCTCATGCTTTGAAAATTTTTGGCCTCGGTTTGCATTAGAGTGAGTTTTATGATTTGTGTTTGAACACACAAGGCTTCTTATAGAGGTTCTTGATTGTTCTAGTCTTCTGGAACAGAAGATTGTTTAAAATCTTTGTGTCAAACTTCATTATTGGTCTGCTTGCTTTGCTTCCCATCATTTTTGTGGCCATACACTTTTTCTTTCTTTTCGAAAGTTTTTTGTTGATGAATTTGAAAGTGTGTCTTTCATGATTTCTTGATCAGTTTCTCAAAGCTCTTTTTGTTTCTTTTGGATTGTTTAGTGCAAGTTGAAACACCCGTTTTGTTCAAGTTTTCGTTCGTGTTGAATTGGTAACTTACAAAGTTTCCTTGTGCTTTGATTTTGATCTTTAAGTCTTTGGTGGCATTTTGAGTGCTTTTGAAAAGTTGTTTTCATTGCTTCTTGAAAACGAAAAGTTCTTCAAAAATATTGTTTCTGCTTTCTTTTTCCAAATTTGATTTTGGTTTCTTTGGTTTTGTGAAAGTGAATTGTGATTTTTCAAGATTTGCCTTGCTTATTTGGAGCAAAATTTGTATTTGAAACTTGCATTATCTTCAAACATTTAAGATGGATTATTAAAAAGTTTTAAACAATTGCTTTCATCTCTTTTTAGAGTAATCTAGAATTTTGCATTATCATGTACACCTTGCATTAGGGTAGTTTTTCATTATTAAAGCATCAATAGTTTTTTAGTTTTTGTGAGTGTGAAGTCTGCTATAAGAAAAGAAAAGCAAAAAGTTTTTGCTTTATAGAAGTTTCTTAGAACCTAAGTAGAAGTTGCTTTTCATCGAAGAACAAACAAGTGCATTGCATATAAGTTAGTTTTTCATTAATTTCTTTTGCGTCATAAAAAACACCATCAGTTTCATTTCCATATTGTCCTTTGACTTAAAATAACAGCCACATAAAATCAAGCGCTTAATAAAATAAACTAGAACTTTTTGTATTGTCAATCAATATACACCAACAAGTTTTAGGTTTATTTAGGGCCTTGAATTAAGCGAGAGGAGAGCAAAATCTCCAAGGCCACTCTAAAATGTAAAACATAGAAGTCTGAATAAAGAGTGAAATCCAATAATGTTAGGGAGACCGGGAAAGCTCCATGACTGGTAGTTAAGCACGAGAATTTGTGAAGATAAGGACAAGAGATACCCCCTCACTTACTTGTCGGATCTTACCTCATGAATGTTCCACCCAGCTTCTGATACGAGTTGGTATCTTTAGTTGCCTATCCTAGGGATCTACATAGGTGGCTACAGAGGGCAATCCCATGGCACCTGAGGTTGATATTACATCATGTTCAACGGTACTTCTAGAGGGAACCCTTGTGAAGCTTGGGGGCTTGCACCGGCAAAGGCTGTTTTCTAGAGCTCAGTGTAACTACCTCTAATACCTTCACTAGTAGACCTGGGGCATAATCACCCCAGTCTATTTTCGGAAGGCCCTTATTATTCACTTTCTTGTATTTTGGTGTCCGGTCCTAATCATCCGAAGTGGAATTACTTGCAAGATGTTTGATTGTTGAATTCTTTAGGGACATTTTTAGAGTGTGTTCTATGCTCCTAGTCGGCCTAGCTTTCAATTTTATTGAGTCTTTAAGTAGATCTTATAAAAATAATTCAAAGTGGTTGACTGACCACTTCAGCGGTCCCATAGAATTCGTGGGCTTTCACCTGCAAGTCCAGAGCCTTCTCCTAGAAGGCGTAGGAGAGATTCTGCCAGTGGTTTTCAACCAGTCGTAGCAGGCGCATTGGAGATTGATCCTCTGCTTGGGGGCATTAATTCACAAGATAGACCTGGTACTACTACAGAGCTAAAGAGGAACACACCAATTCTTTCTCTAGTGCTCTTCTAGTCGGAAGATAGTATTGAGGTAGAAGAGCTTTCAGAGTCAATTGTGGCTCCGAATTCTCCTCTCCCTTCTGATCATCCTGATGTATTGTTATATGTTGGAACTCAAACTCATAGGCCTTCAAGCCTAGGTCCACACACATCTATCCCTTTGATGACCACTACTGGAAGCATGGCATCCACCATGAGTGCTACAAGTATGCAAACTCCCATGTCAGTGCAAGGGGGAGGAACGATTTCCATCCCCTCTACATCCTTATTTGGGTCTACCTCCATTCCGTCAAGGAGTGGAAGTTCTCAAGCCAATGCATCCAATTTTGGATTCTTCCCTTTTGGAATGCCCTCTCAAGGTATTCCTTCAGTTCCATTAAATGTACCATTAACCGCCTCCACCTCCATGATGAGTGGATCAATGTCATTTCAGGGTTTCCCATTTGGAAGTGGTCATAGACCACATTCCAATTCGACAGTAGGGTCTATGCCTTTTCCTTTCACAGGTCAAGGTAGTAATCCTTTTCAGAGTTGGACAAACCTTGCAGTTAGTGGGATAGGAACTGGGAATCAGTTTTTTGGCAAACAGGGGAATGTGTCATATTCCTCAGTCAATTCATTTCGAAGTTTTCCACCCTTAGCTAATGCTTGGAACCCTTACCAGGGGTTGTCAACTCTTTACAATAATTCGTTAGGGGGGAACTTTTCTAGTTATGGAGGTTTTTCGGTAGGAGTTGGTCAAACTTTGAGTTTTGCTAGACCACAAGGGTCACCTTTTGGTTCAGTAGGTTCTACCAGTTATTTCAGGAAAACTGGTGCCTTTCAAAATCCAGGTCATTCTTTTCAGACTTTTGGGAACCCTGCCCAATTTGGGTGGAATCCCCAAGGTCCTCCATGACTTCCTTTTCTAGCCACACTTAATCTACTAGACTTGACTAAGTTGATGAACGATCTAATCAGATATAATCCGGCTTGGCCTTCGGTCCCAACCAAACTTCCATCTGATATTCAAAAATTCGAAGGGAAGAGTGGTGAAGACTCGGGCGACCATGTAACCACGTTCCATTTATGGTGTTCATCTAACTCCCTGATCGATGATTCGATCAGGTTGAGACTATTCCAATGTACCTTAACTAGGAATGAGGCTAAGTGGTATATAGAGTTTCTAGGGGGCACCTTTACGTCTTTCGTCGATTTGGCTAACATTTTCTTAAACCATTTTCAATTTCCTGTCTGTTACGAAGCTGGAACTGAACTTCTGGCCAATTTTCATCAAGACACGACTACTCACATTTGGGATCATATCCAGGAATGGAGACGGAGAAAGAGGCTCATTAAATTTGAAATTCTACTTGAATTCCATCTCAAATGGTTTTTAAAATCATTATAACCCAAGATCTCCAAGAATGTTTATATGTCTAGCATTTATTCGGAAGAGCAGGCTATCTTTCGTGCCCAATATTTAAAACTGATATATTCTCAGTTTGGGACTCTTGAGAAAATCTTGCCTGATGCTCTTAGATCCACGGTTGATATAGCCAAACTGAATCCAGGCCCTCATGCTGATGATATTGTTGGATCGGTTGATGCAAATGCGGTGAACTGTTTAAACCAAATTGTAGTAGTTGTCTCTACAAATTGCTTCTTCCAATCAGGCTGCACCATCTACTCCATCTCCTTCCCAACCTTCTTCCATAAATGCCGTTTAGGATTCTAACCCCAAAGGAAATCAAAATTACGATGGGAAGAAGAAGGGACAAGGTAAAAAGAAGAATCGGGATGGGAAGGGTAATGTGAACAAGCCCGGCAATGGTGCTAGTGAGGGTGGAAAAGAATCTAAGAAGAAAGTTAAATTTCCATTCAAGTTATGCATTGGAGATCATTTGACTCATCTCTACTCGAAAATTCAATATGCTCAGTGCTTGTTAGTGTAGCAAGGGTATTCTAGCTCCCAAGCTGTCTTAACTAACCCTTTCCCCCAAGGGCAGCAACTACTTGCTGGCGTGAACTGAAATCTTGGTACCTCTACAGGGGGCAACCAAGAGGGGGACAATTCCTCAAATGTTTTCATGATGAGTTCTATTGTCAATGTGGCTACAAGGTCATGAGATTATGGTGAAGCGGAAACATCTAAGGATAAATCTGTTCCCAGAACTATGGATCTACTTCATATTGAGCGACCCTCTGTTGAGTCTATACCTCGTATTCCAAAAGGTTTCGCCATGCGCGCAACTATCAATCCTAATGCTAGGGAAGCCCAGAACTACTCCATTGTAGAAGATTTGGTTCAAAGTCCTTGCGCTATGTCTGCTTTAGAGGTACTCCAGTCATGTCCTGCTCATCATATGGCTTTTCAAATAAAGACTACTTACTAGAAAACATATCTTTTGAACAGTTATAGATGAGGGAGATTCCACATGCATAATGTCTATGTCATGTTGGAAGGCCATTGGATCACCTTCAGTTGTTCCTTCGCCCACTCTCTTGACAACATTTGACGGACATTCTCATAGGCCACACGGGATTATCCCAGCCTTTCCTATATTTGTTGGAGGAAAGGTTGTTAATATCGAAGTAGAAATTGTTGGTGCCACCCTCAATTACAACCTCCTCTTAGGATGAAATTGGATTTATGAAATGGATGTCGTAGTTTCGACTTTGTTTTGTGTCCTTTGTTTTCCTCATGAGGGGATAATTGTTAAAGTTGATCAATTGGATTATTCTCTAGTTGACCCTTGTGTAACTTCGGATTCTAATGTTCCTTGGTGGGTAACCCCCATCAACCTATGGAGAATCTAGGAGTTGGGATGTATTCTTCATTGATGGGTAAATTTGATCTTCCCACTCCTATAGCTAGAATAAATGCCATTTCATCCTCCAAAGAGTCTTCACAAGAAGAGTTATTGTGAACTCATTATTTTTTAGACCCTTGAACCTTGCCTTCACCTACAACCACATTAGATGAAGGACAAGTTGGTGGAATGGCATTCCCTATGTCTGCATCAGAGCTTAGATATCAGTCTATCGTTAACTTTGTAGACAACCATCCTAATCCTTTTTAAGAGGAAGAGTTAGATGGTGATGTGGCCCCAGCTTGGACCCTTGACTCTACTTCTACTATGGATTGCTTGGATACGGTTTTACCATCTGAGGAAGAAATCTTAGAAGCAATGATAGGTGTAGATCGACCATGGGAAGATTTACATCATCGTTCATATTTTCTTCCCCCATTGCAGGAAGTCGAATCCAGGTTCTCCAATATTCTTAATAGCGATGTTTGTACAGTCTTAAACCCTTTGGCTCCAGCACACATACATGCGGAAGGTAATATGTCAGTCATTTCAAAAACCGTACCGATAAACATCTCTAGGAACCCTAATGTGATAGAAAATGTCTCCATCGGAACCAAGTGTTCCCCTGAAGATATTCAAATTTAAACCGACCTCTTTGAAGAGTTTTGGGATGCATTCTCTTGGTCTTATGAAGAAATGGCTAGTATTGATCCATCCATTGTTGAACATGAGATCAAGATGTATGAAAATGCTAAGCTGATCCGTCAGAAGCTTTGGCCAGTCAATCCTAGGAAAGTAGCAGCTATTAAAGTTGAAGAAGAAAATCTGCTCAAGGTGGGTTTCATATACCTCGTTCCTCTAACGGATTGGGTTTCTAATCCAGTCCTAGTTGATAAAAAACAAGGAATGATCTGCATATGCATTGACTTTAGAAATTTGAACAAAGCTTGTCCGAAAGATAATTAGCCCACACCATTTATTGATCAGATAGTTGATGAATGTGCGGGTAATGAGATTTTCTCCTTCATGGATGGATTCTCTAGTTATAATCAAATATCTATCCATTCATAAGACCAACATAAGACAACTTTCATTTTTCCCTGGGGTACCTTTGCATACAAAAAGATGCCTTTTGGTCTCAAATTGTTGGAGCCACGTTTTAGTGGGACATGTCTTACGCTTTCCATGACATCAAGCATGTCATCGAAGCATACTTGTATGATTTAGCTGCTCGTTCTCGAAAGAGAATTGATCATCCTAGTCACCTTTAGTTGGTTTTTGGGAGATGTCGATTTTACAAGATCTGGTTGAATCCAAATAAGTGCATTTTCACGATTACATCTAGTCAGTTGTTAGGGTTCATTGTATCAAATAAAGGGATTCGAGTTGACCCCTTCAAGGTTGAGGCAATAATTCAGTAGCCTCCCCTGTCTTCCATCCAACAACTTCAAAGTCTTTAGGGGAAGGCAAATTTCTTGAGACGGTTTATAGCAAACTATGCTGAGATAGCTAAAGGATTTATGTGTTTGCTGAGGAAAGGAGTTCCATATTTATGGGACGACTTTGTGCAATGATATTTTGATGCCTTGAAGCAGGCGTTAATTTCTGTCCTGCTTTTGAGTCCAACGAATTATGGTAGAGATTTCCTTTTATATCTTTCATCTGTGGAATCAACCATAGGTATGGTTCTGGTTCAGGAAGATGATGCTCTCACGGAGCATGTAATTTACTACTTGAGTCGAGGCTTGGTAGGCCCTGAACTATGCTATTCTCCAGTTGAGAAATTTTCCTTGGTAGTTGTCCATGCTGTCGAGTGGCTTCGTCATTATATTCTGCTATGCAAAACATTTGTCTTAGCAGTGGTCAGTCCTTTCCAATTTGTCCTGAATAGGCAAGTGATTGGGGGAAAATAAGATCAATGGATTGTTATTTTACAAGAATTCGATCTTGAGTTCTTGTCAGCCAAGTCTAAGAAATCATTGGTTTTTGCAGAATTAATTTCCGAGCTACCTTGTGGAGAAGATATTGTTTATGAGGAAATTTTCCCAGATGAACATCTATTCCTCATCTCTTCACAAGATTCCTGGTATGGAGATATCATAATCTATCTCTAGACTTCGAAGTTCCCTCCTGCTTTCTCCAAGGATGAATGTCAGAAATTACGTCACTTGGCTAAGAACTATGTCATCATTGGTGGTACATTATATCACCAAGGGGTTGATTCAATCCTTAGGTGGTGTTTAACCTTAGAGAAAGTAGATTTTGTGCTTAATGATTGCCATAGTGGAGCTTGTGGTGGTCATCTATCTGGGCTTGCAACAACCCAAAAAATCTTGCATGCCAGCTACTTTTGGCCTTCAATTTTTAAAGATTGTATTGAAGCAGTCAAATGTTGCCACCCTTGTCAAGTCTATACTTAGAATATGCACGCGCATCCAACTCCTCTTTTCCTTGTTATCACTGTTGGTCCTTTTACAAAGTGGGGTATTGAATTTACTACTTGTAATCCACCTTCAGCGGCGAATCACAAGTATATTATAGTAGCCGTAGACTACTTTAAGAAGTGGGATGAGGCCATGCCTACTTATAAAAATGATAGCAAGGCAACGACATTGTCTCTTTAATCATATTATTTCACATTTTGGTACCCCAAGAGAGATTGTCACTGATCATGGTAGTCACTTCCAGAACCAAATGATTTCTGAATTGGCTCTTAAGTTGGGCTTTTGGCAGGAGCATTTGTCTCCATATTATCCTTAGGCCAATGGGGAAGTTGAAGCTGTGAATAAGTCCCTCAAGGCGATCCTGCAAAGGACAATTGAAAAAAAATGCTCCAATTGGCATATCATGTTGTATCCGGCTCTTTTGGCATACTGAACCTCGGTAAAGATACCACCAATTTTACACCTTTTTAGTTAGTTTACGAGCCAAAATCTATTTCTCCTGTTGAGTGTGAAATTCCATCCCTTAAGCTGGCTATTGAGCTCCTTCCAGAGACCTCTAGTCTCAAAGAGTTCCTCCTTCATTTGGAACATCTGGATGAGTAGCGTCAAGATGCCTCCATAATCAATGAGGCTCATAAGAAAAGGGTTAAAATTCAGTACGATAAAGTTGTCCGTCCTCAAGCCTTTTCTGAAGGCAACCTCGTCTTGGTCTATGATCAAGATAAAGATGCCTTGGGGGAAGGAAAATTCAAGTCTATGTTGTATTGTCCCTTTATACTGAAACAAGTTTTAGGAAAAGGAGCTTATGAATTAGTCAATTTTGAAGGGAACAAGTTGGCAGAGCCCCGAAATGGGCTCTACCTCAAGAAGTACTTAGCTTAGGTTATGGTCGAGAAATGGCTTCTTTGTATATATTTTATTTTTGTACATATTTTATCGAGAGTTTTTGTGATATCGACACTTTTTTGATCTGCTTTGGCAGGTGTTGATGGATGACTTGGTCTATTTCGGATTCGCTAATGGGGGTAGTTGGCACACTCGGAATCTCGCTTCTGTAGCTTGGGTAATTTATTATCCATCTGTTTAGTTGATGGTGTCAAAGGGAGTATATATTGGTTCTGCATCAATAATATTGCCGAAGCTATTTCTTATGGAATTGATTTGTTGGTAGTGTATCTTGACTCACAGTTGGTAGTGTCACAATTGAATAACATTTATCGGGTTAGGGATCCTTATTTATATCGCCAATTTTTTAGAGTGAGGATGTTGCAACAATTGTTTGTTTTTATTACTTATTTTCACATTCCATGATCTCAAAATTCATTAGCAGATTCTATTGCTAATCAAGCATTAGATTGGCATATCATTCATTCATCAAGATAAAAACAAACATAAAAAATTTGGAACTGTATCTATATATATATATAATATTATTTATATAATATATATATAAATATATATATATATAATATATATAATATATCTATATATATATATATATATTATTATATATTATATATATAATATATATATATTATATATATATATCATAAAACTTCCCATGTGTACATAAAGTGTTCAAAAATAATATACAAAATCGAGACTAAATTCCCATAATCATGTCCAGTCTATCTATGACTCGGCTCAGGATGAATGGCTAAGAAGGTGACTACTGCGTTGGCCACACGCCGAAGAATGCGAACCCACTCTCGTGGTACTCCTACCATGTGCACTACATCTCCTCAGACAGGTCTTCGACGGCTACCATCAGTACCAGGTGAGTCAATCTCACCAAGTTTCTTTGGACTGCGTATAAGACCCTCTCTGTCTCAATAGCGACCTCTTTGACACCTCTTCCACGAAGCCTGTGCCACGGATATCTATCTGGTCTTACCAGACCTACATCTTAAACATGATCATTATGTTAGTATTTTAATCCCATCAAAAATATTTCTAAGTTCATTTTCATATTTAAAAAAATTAAAATAATTAAAATAAAATAAAATAAAATAATCTTAAAAATTGATAAAACTTTAAAAATGGTTACTTATCTCTCCCCATGTTGCGTTTGGTGGCAGCACCAAATCCGGATCTCCTCTGAAATCCATGCTAGCATAGGGATAGTCATCCACAGTGTTGATTTGTTGTTCCACCAGGAGAAGAACTCATCATCGAAAGCATTCCCCAACACGTCCCTGCCTTCAAGGTGTTTCATTAGTCGACCCACTTACCCATCCGAGGATCCCGGGGGCTACTGATAGAGACTAATACTTTGGGACACAGCCTAGGAACCTTCTCGAAGAAGAAGGAGCATAAAATGGTCCCATATCCAAAATTTTTGGTTTGCCCTTTCTGAATGGACGACAACTGGCTCTTCATATTGGTAAGAAGAGGTGTACACCAATCAAAAACAGTGATGAGACACTCCACGGCCAAGCTCATGGATACTCGTGACGCTTGGTGCAATGAGGCTGATCCGTTTATCCTGGCTATGGTGAACAGTAATATCCTCAGGGACAGGCTCTCCACATGTTTTTATGGAATCTTGCTTCCAATTTTTTCTGGATGCCCAGGACAGTATATATGTACGTAGTCTTCCACTGAAAGACTGCCTCGTGTCCAGCCAGTCGAATGTAAAACTTCTCCTCTCCGAGGGAGACCAGTGATAAAGTAAATATCTTCTACCTCTATCCTCAAAGGCATTTTATCAATCATAAATGCATCATCTTCGATAATCCAATAGTGGATTAGTATTTCAAGAAAATGGGTGTTGGCCTTCATATTGGGCATTTTGAAAATTTTCAATAAGCCACATCTCCTCAATGCATCTAAGGCCTGTTGATCATTCATAACTTCATTATCAATGGTAGTATGCTCCCTCTCTCTCCATGTGATTGTCATCCTAAAAGAAAATTAAGTTTCAACCGTTAGATTTTTGTGTTGAAATTTCAAACCGCATATACGCGGGTCCCTTTCACACACAGTCTTGTGTAGGTCCTTCGTATACGCGGGTGCATAATATCCAACCTACGTATCCGCCACGTTGAAATTTTTAACATAAATTCCTATGGTCAAACCTCAATAAAAATTTCTAAAAACAATCATAAAGTAACGCAAGCTTGAATTGGGAGTTACCTGATGATTTTGATCCAATTTGAACAGTCCAATTCTTTGGGGGGCAAGTTTTCTCTTTTTCCACCATAGCTTTTGCTCTCAACACAAATGGTACAAATGATGAGTCAAAAGGTCATTTTTTAGCTTTGAAAATCTCAATTTTTTTCAAAACTTGATTTTTTTTTCGTCTCATGAATCTTTTAACTTGTGAGCTTGGATTGTTGGGAATAGGTTGTTTTTTTAGGACATTTTGGACACTTCTTCGAAAATTTCACATCGGTTCCATGACTGCTAACCCGTCATGACAGGTATCATTTACACACTAGCATATAGGTTAGGGAAACCATTTCTTCCATTGAATTTTGCATACTAGCCTCCATTTGTCTAGACATTAGCCATAGGGTTGATCCCATCGTGTTATGGTTAGTAAACCATGTTCACTCACCAATTTTTAAATCATGACATGATGGTAGATCCATCCTTTACATGGGCATCATAGTTAGCACCTCACTGACATTGGTTGCCCATGTTGTTTTATTGAGTAGGCTCGGGAGTCCTCTTTAGTCCTGCCATGGCTTGTGCATTGAAGACTCATTCCTCTTTGCTTCTTCGCTTCTTTCTAGCCTTATACTCTAGAGGCTCCTTTGTGTTGAGTTGTACTACTGCATTGCATTTTGACCATTTGCACCTTTTGGCCTTGAGCCAGATTCACTTGGACTCGTGTTTCAGCCACTTTTTGACCATGTCTTCTACAAACTCAAACTTGCAATCCCTTAGATTCTGCAACTTGACACACCCTTAGACCCATGGAAGGAACATCTCTTTGAGTGTCCTTGACCAGTTTCACCTCCCTGCATTGAGCATAGGAATGTTCCCATCACAGGAACTAGATCATCTGTTTCATTGACACTCGTTCTTTCCATTGTACTATAGCATTCTTTTATTCTTTTTCTAGCTTAAAGAAAAAGACAAAAAAATTATATATTCCACAAATAGCGGGAACGGGACAACATTTCCATGTATTGTTGGCAGCTAGAGTCAGTTGTTTCACCCTTGAACAAAGCACTCAAAAGAAAGTTTCTCCTCCATTTGGGCGGGAATTAGTTTGACTTAGGTATGCCTTAACCTTGTTATTGAGTTAGTTCTCCTCCGATTGGTTGTCTCTTCCAATCATATGGAGAGTTCATTCATGCCTCCTGCATGACAAACTTATACAGAGTTATCATATGCTGCCACATAGTCATCATTGGGTTGTGCTTTTGCTCAAGGGAAGTAAGCCTGAGTCAACCTTTCTGCGGTGTCTCTTAACCTTTTTTTTAGTCAGCCATCCCTGGTTGTTATGTATTGTTTTTCATCACATCAATTATATTGGTCCTTTGCTTGTGCCGATTTGAGAAGGTCTCCATTGACTTCATACTGGTGGGTCTTATCCTTATCGACGACGACATATTGCTCTGAGGGTAGGCCCAGAGCCACACCCTAGCCCTATTTTCATTCTTGATAGGTCACCTTGTGCTCATCATCGATCAATACCATGGATCTTTGACTGAGTGGTTTCCCTTGTGTTCGACATCAACTTTCATTATCACACATTGGGATTCATGCAGTGCCTTGGTTTCCATTTGACCCTATTGGTGGATTCCTCACATCTGTGTTAGCTTTCATTATTGGTTGGTTCAGAGGGTTTCTATCGTGCACTAGCTACATCTTGTGTATGTCGAAAATGTGCTTCGGTCAGGTTACTACATCTTTCTTGGTCCGATTCCTTCCACATTATTGGCCTACGGGTTACACTCACGCTAGATTGAAGAAGGATGCCTTAATTCCTTCCTTCTAGCGGATCTTTTCCTATCGACTACAACTCATTTCTCTGGGGAAAAGATCTAGAGTCCATTTGGCAGTACCTTGGGTTTTGCAGTCATCAGTGGCAGATCCTTCACTATTGACAGTGGGAAACCATTATTGTCCCCTGATTGGTAGATTCTTCTAGGTTTTCGACCTCAGCTCATTTATTCGCACTTGTTAGATTGTACTGGGTACCTTGACTCTCATTATCATTATCGGTGAGTAGTCTCGTGTTTGTTAACAATATATGTCAATGACCGATAATCAAATGATT
This sequence comes from Pinus taeda, assembly GCA_000404065.3. Taxonomy (NCBI): domain Eukaryota; kingdom Viridiplantae; phylum Streptophyta; class Pinopsida; order Pinales; family Pinaceae; genus Pinus; species Pinus taeda. Next base: position 71,653 of record APFE030301144.1, on the reverse strand, counting down.
TCTCACATGGTAGACTTCAGATCATTTATTCCCATTGTGTAGAAATGTACCACGGTGGTCAGTTAAGACCTCGGGTTGCATCAACATTCTTTGGTTCACTTGTTAGTTACTCTTGTTGCTGCTAGTTGACACCATTCCATGTTACATGGTGCAGTCCTTCACAATGACATTTTATATGCTGGTATCCAAGTTGCAATGTAGTATCATCTTATTCCATCATGTTTATTTGGTAATACTAGGATCAATTTTTTGGCATTAGTGATCAGCTTCATCTTATAGCTTCATTGATCATCTTCTTATATGTGATATTCAGACATCTACTTGTTCGATCACGATCAGATGATCCATTATGTACTTTCAGTTCTTTATACTTGTATACATAGTGGATCCTCTTGTACTTGATATGCAGACATGCTTTACTTTTTATGAGCATGGGTATGCCCATTCAGACAACTGTTTCTTTTTTATCTTCTTTTTGATGGCTTGGCAGGCTGAAATCTGGTGAAGTCCTTCTTAGTTTTTGACAGGTTTCCTTTCCATATACTTAATACATTTCGGCCATCATGTACCCCTTCTGACTTCATATATTAGGGGGCATATGTTATAGCTCCAAATATCACCCTTGGTATTTGTGATGCTTGGTTTTTGGCCTAGGGCAACCCCTTCTTCTAGACTTGGTCCAAATGTTTTAAAAACAATGTTTTACTTCCTTTACGCTACTTTTCCCTATGATAAAAGCGTGTACACATGGTTAGTCTATACCCAACCTGCGTATATGTGTTAAAACACTTAAAAAAAATTAAATTTCCTTAACTATGGGTGGAGATCACGGGTTTTACCTGTTGATTACCTCCTAGTTCCCATGGCCCAATTGTTCCCAACTAAAAAACTAATTTTGGAGAAGCATAAAAAGACTTCAATGGGAAGGCCTTAGGGAGGAGAGAAATGATAGAATTACTCTACTAAGATTATCCCCTGATCAAGTCTAAAGTATCCCTGTGCTTAAAACACTTCCCCAAGTTTAGGAAACCCATGTTTCCTTGAGTGCTGATATTCTCCCACTTGCTTGAGATATCATGGTATTGGTTATGGAAGGAGGCTGTTGAAGATTTGGGCTGGACAGACCTAGAGGATGGTTCCACTTGGAGCCGGAAGAGGAAGACTCAGGTGAACTCTTTCCATGTTTTGATATCAACTTTGTTTATGCATCTGATGTTATTGTTATGGTTTATATATGAATGACTATTTTGATGTATAACTAACCATTTACTTCTATGATATAAAGTTGATTTCAGTAAAATGCTTCATCTATATGCTGCTATGTGTATTCGAATTGGTTGATTTGCAGATTCGAAGATCATCAGGAGTTGCAGAGGGTTTGATCCCTAGTTGGAACTACCCAAATGAAGGACATCCAGGTACGTTCATCCTTGCATAGTTAGTTTATTTAAGCATGTTGCCTGAGTTTTATGTGTGTTTCTTGCTGTAGATTACTACTGCTCTGCTAGGGTTCTGACCCAAAGCCCTAGGGGACTTATTCCCTTAATAGGTCTTGATAAGAAGCATCTAAGATCTCTTATTGAAATCCTTGATCCATACCTGTGTAGCCTTATCACTTTAGATAAGATATTTGCAAATAATTGCATAAAATATGGCCCAAAATCATATTTCACATGAGTTTAGACTAATGTAGCTAGACTTCTATTATATTCTCCCTAGAATCCTTAGGAATGATTGACTTGTAAAGGGGATGGAGGCTTCAACTCCTTATATACCAACTTTAGGATAATCTAAAAATGGTATAAATTTCCCCCAAAGGGTACATAGGATTTCAATAACCATGGGCCATTAATGAGGGCCTAAAAAATTAGGAACCTATCCATATGATTCTCTATATAATCCCCACCTTTGTTTCCATTTCTCTCTTTGGGGAAAGTCCATTATAAAGGTTCCAAATCAAACAAATGGGAATTGTATAGAATATTAGTGAAAAACCTAGTTACATTAAGGAAAATTTGAGGTCTAAAATGGGTCTCTTAAGGAAAAAAGAGATAATGGTTATGAATTTTTGAAGGAAAAGAAAGAAAACTACTTTTTTTAGTTATGATTTTGGCATATCTCTTTATAGGTGTACTCAAATGTAAAGTGTAGGAATGTTTTGGATGTGGAATTAAAATTTTCATCCAATGAGTACTCACTCTGCATACTTTTGAGTAGATCCACACTGGAAAAAATTTAAAATACGTTAAAAAATGTGTTTCTTTCAAAATACACGTTCTTCCAACACCACTAGGACATCTAAATTAAGGAAAGAAGGTGACATAATCTTGATATTTGGACTCAATGTAGTGAGGATCCTCTTGAAAAATCATCAAAGTATAAAGATCTAGAGGGTTGATCCTCCATCCAGGAAAAGATGGATTACACAACTTCGAAACTCAGGCACATTGTTTCTTGAATCATGATTACAAAGAATGGGATTTTAGAAGTATTTTTAGGGATAGAGACCTAGGGGCACCCCCAACCCCATGAGAATTGGATAATAAGAAAATCATGGTGAAAAATTGTTGTAGGATTTCCTTGCTACAAGGGCTTAGAGAATGGTAAACTATTTGCCACAACAAATGTATTTTTACACCTAAATTTGAGCTAGTGAGACATGGGAAAATTGGCCAACCTACAACCATTGTGATGTCTCTAGAGCTAAATCTATAATGATTGAACCATGAGACTCTATGGAGGGATTTTACATTCTTCCTCTTGAATATTCAAAAATGGAACAAGAAGGGGGAGAGGAACTTCCATCCTCCTTCCCTATAGACACCCTAGATGGACCAAGAAGCTTTGGATCTTTTGCTTTAATCAACAAAACAATTTTGTAAGAAGATAGAAGGTTTGGGGAAAGAGAGGCATTGATATGAGTAGGAGACCCAATGAGAATAAGGGAGGGAAATTTAAAGTGGATATTTAAGAGTTTATGATTCCTTCTCAGAAAGATTAAAAACAAGAGGGGAAAATGACATGCCAAAGAGATAAACTAATGTTTCATAGGTAGCCAAGATATATATATCATTTCCTTTGTATTAGGGATTGATTATTTTTCTTAAGATTCTTCCACCCTAGATTTTTTCTCATTTCCCACCAAGTTTTTCTCCACTATATCCTTTTAAGAATCCTCTGTCTTCCAGATTTCTCTAAAGGATGACTTCTATGGAGAAGGTTTATTGCGTTGCACTTGAAAATGGTTGACTTCATGAAACACATAAGATCCAGAGGGGATTATCCACTAATTTATATGTTTATTCCAATAGTAGCTTTCATTTAGCAAATAATTTTTCTTCGCCAGACCATCATTCAGTCTAACCTCTACTTACACACAAGCCCAAAGGTGGCCAGATTTGTTATTCTATTCCTACTCATGATCAATAAACCTTCAAAGTGACACCTAGAATAATTTCCCATAGTTTCAATGAATATATTGATACTCTCTTTGGATTTGATCATACCTCGTTCTTTTAAGACCAAACCAAAAGATTCCCAACAACAATTTTGCTTCAATATAAAATTTATACCATTTTTTGTCTTGAATTTGAAGCATAACTAGCCACTAGACAAGACATGGAATTACAAGGAAAAAACTAGCTCCGAAAGTGAATTATGTTCCAACCACTTCCTTAAGCTATCAACATGCACTAATTTTCCAGAAAATATACCAATAATATCTTATATATTAGGTTAAGAATTGTCTTCAATATAATGTCTTCACCCATGACCATTTTAACATTATCCCTCTGTTGACATGGTTGAATGCACTACTTACAACCTTAAGGGTATATCTCTCATATGGTGCCCAAATTAGAATTCACATCATTTGGGATGAAATTCCCATCTATATTTTTTGTCTAGCTCCCATATTATGCTTTTGTGAATGTTAGATTTTGGATGGATGCAATATTAAAGGGAAATCTAAACAAATTCCTTGATGGAATGCAAGTGAAATGAGATTTAATGAAAATAATTTAAATGAGTTTACAGAAAGAAATTTATAAGATTTATAATGAGCATGAATATTAAAGAAAGAATTATAAAAATATATAATTAAGGCACATGAAGACTAAACAGTACTAGTTATTAATTGTAAAATAGTTCACAATTAACAACTAGCATTATAACATGTAAAAATCAACAAAAGGTTCTTGGAATAATACAAGTTTATAGTGTTAGAGTCGGTCTGGTTATCTCTCCGTCAGAGATCAAAACTCTTTTTTACACTTCATGTTTAGGTGTCCCATCAGTTTCGATTATTTGCACTCGTTATGAGCATGCCATAAATCTGACGGAAAGGTTTGTGTTACTCATTCCCCTCATGCTTGGCACTGCTGGCTCAGGTCCATGTATGAAAAATCAAAGTCTTGAAACAGTCATTTGCAGCCCTTTTTCAATTTCTAGGTCAAGACAAGTGTTCTCGGTCATTAGGTCTAGGGTTAAGTCAATTTGGTTTTTGTAAAGTCTAATAAAGCCAGCAGGCCAGAGGGAGGTCCTCGATAGGTTGTTATCTCAAATATTTTTATCGTTATACGGAAAGATTATGACTTATCTTCAAAACTCTGTTTTGAAGATAAGTCGACATTTCATTTTTGTAAAAAAATTTCAAAAATTTTAGTTCTTGAATTGTCCAGGTGGAGCCCTGGTCTCCTTCGCCAAATCATATCACAGTTATCCCTACAAAAAATATCAAGGAAAATCATTATTTCATCCATATTTAAAATGGAAACCAAAAAGCAAAAGTCTATTAATCTTGAAAGTGCCAAAATGCCAAACATTATGAAAGTGGGTTATTAAAATCAAATATAATTTGGTGAGATATTTTCTTCACCTATAAATTATGGAAGATCGTTCATTTCCACCATTTCTCAAGGCAAAAGTTGAATTTGTGATGTGGAGGGTAGAAGACGTGTTTGAAAGGAAGATTGACAAGTTTGAGGAGGCGCGCGACCCATACAGCAAGGCGCGCGATGCATTGGGTGCGCGCGACACACTGGGATTCATTAGCCAGTGTTAATTTACACGCGCGCGGCGCATAGGGTGTGCACGGCGCACCAAGTGATGAGCGCGGCGCACACAGTGGGGAGCCCGAAATTGGTTTGAAAACTCATGAAATCATCCAATCTTCACATCAAATTGCCAGGTAGGCTCGCCTCCATTACTTTTACTTAGTTTTTGATGGTGAATGTGGTGGGTTCATGGCTCATACCCATTGAAACAAGACTTTGAAAAAATCTCCTTTTTGCCAATAAGAAGCATTGCTTAGGGTTTGAAAACAGTGTTGTCACCAAGGTCTACTCTTTTCCTCACTTCCCGCTGTCTCCCATTCCCAAAGTAACTCATCAAAACTTCCTCATTAATCCCCTCATAATTCTATCATATGATCCCTAAACCCCTAATCCCTACCTCTACGAAAACTCCTTAAAAACTATACAATATTCCCTTGATCCTAAACCCTGTTTCCATATGTATACATTTTCCCTTCCTTACCCAATTACATTTCATTTCAAAGTCCCTAATTCCCTAATGTTTTCCCTTTCCTAATATTCCCTTGTGCATTTGTTTTTCCCCTTGGTCACAACATTGTTAGAGAAAAAAGCAGTTTGCATTTTATTGTACACACAGTTTTATATATCAGCATACATATTCCAAATATCTTGTTTTCAAAGTCATGTCAGAGACGGATTCAGTCTATGAGCAGGACTATGACAGTGATTCTACAACTAAGGGTAATGTGCCACGGAGGCCTCACAAAAGTGGCAAAAGTGGTCAACATGTCAGGGAGGAGCCTACTTCTTTGACTCAATTGCAGGCTTGCCCACTTGCAATGGATTGTTTTCAGCGTCGGTCATGTTTACAATACTGTGAGACAATCTCACAAACCCAGCATCATCATGAACTAGTTCGTTTATTTGTTCTACATTTACATGATGGCCGTGTAAGCCTCGCCGGAGTAAATTTCACTTTGTCACTAGAGACTATTTCTTAGGCCACTGGGATACCAAATGTAGGAGAGGAATGGAACAAACGCCAGCAATTAGACAGATTCTACTATGAGCCATACATCAAACCTGGGCATATGAGAAACCTGAGCACAGTTTTTCCTTTCAGATTCCTGAGGGATGAGTTTGCACCATTGATGAAACTCATCATTCGGTATTTCAGTTGTGAGGGCAGACTCTCGCGTCTCTATGCGTACCATGTTCGTTTGTTGATGCATTTCACGGGGGTACGTATGATGAACATTTCGTATTTCATGTGTCGCAACATAGAGAGGATGGTGGTTTTAGTACAAAAGAAGACCCCAGCACAGTAACATAGAAGTATATATCATTACGCGCTGATCAAAATCATAGTGGTACATCAGTTGACACAGCAGGGCATTACTTGGGAGGATTTCATCTCCCGTGACTTCTTCACAGCGCCACAACCGATTCTCGAGATAGTTCATGATGAGGGAGAACCTTCACACCAGCCAGACATTCTTGAGACCGAGCATATAAGTGCTCCATCGTATGTGACATACCAGCGAGGCCACAGGGCCTTATTTGCATCTACACGACGAGTACTATCTCCACCCAGGGTGGAAGGGGTCTCGCCTTCTTCTTTAGCATAGGTAAAGATCCAAGATAGGGGAAAGAGGCCTATGCATGATGAGGGTCCTTCAGGAGGCCGGGACATGGATTTCACTATCATTGATGTTGATGCGAGCTCTCCTAGCTCGGAGATAAAGGAGATCATCCGGGAGCAAAAGGCTGAGAATGACTCACTGAGAAAGAAATTGTAGATGGCTAAGTGGGTGATAAAATACCTGGAGCAGCATAAAAAGAAACTAGAGGATGAACATACACTTTATGAGCTGCGGCAAATCCGTGAGGATTGAGAATTGGCCCGAAAGAGACCCAGTGATATGACACCGATTGATCGAGAGTCTATGCTCATCCGTGTTAACACTCATCTGGAGAAATTGTTGGCAAAGGAAAATAGAGACAAAGACATGCTTCGTCATATGAAAACTCATTATTGGGCTTGTATGCATGTCTGCAAAGCAAAAATGAAGATTCTAAAGAGGCGGTTGAGCAGAGCACTAAATCGGGGAAAAAAGCCTGATCCACTCCAAATTTTGGCCGAGGCTTCATTGGATGGACATAATACATAATGGAGGGTCTTCGCTTTGAATTTGAGCAATTTCGGAGAATTTTTTGTAATTTTGAAATTTTTGGCTTGCAAAACAGGTTTTTTAGCTCAACACGTAGCACGTCGACGCGCGCGCTTATGATTGGGACACTTGCTGGAGGAAAAATTTATAGTTTTGGATTTTTCATGGTAAGTTATGCATGCTCTAGTATGGCCAAGGCATTTCATCAAGTTCTGGATGATCAAAAGGGCCAAAAACACCATGAAAATCACCTTTCTCCCACATTTTGCACCAATAGGAAGTACTTCTGGGAGAATGACATTTTGAGGTGGCAAATGAGCTCCAAATTGAAAAATTCCACTTGGGCTGGATAGCAAACATCCAGGGCTTTCCAACCAGATATTTTGAGATTGATTTTGATGTCAGGAAGTGCCCCAAAAGCAGGCTGAAAGACTCGTGGTGCATAGAGCTCCAGCACGCGGCGCATAGGGATTTTTGGTCAAATTTTATCTTTCCAGCTCAGAATTTCGGCCAGTTATGACCAGTTTCACCTCTTGATGTGATTTTTGACCCAGCTTGATGTAATTTGATGTATATGATGTAACTTTGGCACTTATTTACTTGTTCTAGATGATCCATTTGAAAAATAGTAAAAATTTAATGTATGGATCAATTTCCCTTCTTTTAGAGGCAAGTTGTTTTGGATGCCTAGATTTCAGTTCCATGATTAGAATTGGTTGAAACAGCTCCTAGGATGATGAGCTCGACCCCTAGAGGCAAGGGAATGGGTTGGGTTGCCTATATTATGTATTTTCTAATTCATTTTCAGGGTTGGACTCTTGGGAAAAGCTTGACATTCTATTGTACATTCATTTCCGCATTTTTGGCAAAGGAAAGACCAGGGTTTTGCAGCACTGTTTGGGATCCATGTGGATTTATGTGTTGATGGTGTGCTTCTTTTAGTATCTGTAAGTTTTTATGTGTATCATTTTCCTTCTCTCATCTTCTGCAATTGAACAAATGAAGTGTTAAGGTAGAATCCACAATTTGCTATGCTCCGCCTTTAAGTTTGTTTGATTTTCCATGTTTTCATCTGTTTAAGGAGAATCCTTGAAAGATTCTTTCTCCTTAGCTCCTCGCCAGTCTGATCTATCCATCTCTTTCACTTTTAAAGCATCAAGACAATCGCATTCCTTGCCCTAATCGGACCTCTGCAAAAACTATGTCTCATCCCCGCACCCAAAATTGCCTTTCCCCTAGTTTCAACACAAAAACCCCAAAAAATCAACTTCAAATTCCTTGTACTTCATACCTAACCTAAAAATCAATTACCAATTTAGTCATCTCGAACCTCATCGATTACCTTTTTCCGAGATTGACCCAGAGAGAGCCCTCTCCTGTCCTCGTAGGGCTAGCTACGAGGCTGAGCATGGTTTGATGTAGCCTTGAGTTTTACCTTATTTCAGCCTAAGGTAGATTTGAGCGCTAACATAGTGGCGACCATACTGGGGAAGAAAAATCTCAATGGTTTGCTTGTTGATGTGTTTGTTTCATGAGTCTTAGACGGAGTCTGAAGTCATGCCAGGTAGCTTTCGAAACGCTTTTGCCATGCATAAGCGGAAGTAGATAAACACTGCTTCAGTCGATCTCCAGTTAGCTTGTGAGCACTTGATTTGCAAATCACCCCAGTAAACTTGTTCGTTATAGACCTTTGGATGATTGACTCTAGAAGTCGATAGGCTGAATTACTTATATTCCTTTGATTTTTTGACAAAACACACTGGCTTCAAGAAGACATACTAGAGCTAATCCAGATCCTAATCCGCCTCCTGTCTACGAAAATCCAAACTTGATTCGAAAACTCCTTCGTCAAGAAAGCTTTGCGACTCCCGTGATTAAATCCCATTCATGTCCTGTAATTTTTGAATATCTTGAAGAACTTGCTTTTGATGAAAAGTTTGAACTATCATTGTTTAAAACCAAGTCTGAAAATGCTCTTGATTCTATAGTTCCAAATCCTGATTTCGCTTCCGCTCTTCAAATCAAAAAGTCTAACAAGTCTATTGAGAATTTTATTTTAAGACATATCCAAACTACAATTGAGGTTACGAATATCATTGATTTTCTAGAAACTGCATATGCTACCATTGGATCATCCATTACGGCATCAACCTCTAGAGATCCTACTGAACCGCCTTTCATTCCCACCATCCCTGTGCAACCTATTATTTCTGATCAAAAGTCTGCAGTCAATTCGCCTTCATCCACTGTTTCCACGCCTAAAACGGCATCTCCTCCACACACAACTCCTCATACACCTCACACCTCAGCTACACATACTCCCCCAAAATCTCCAAGGCCGACTACAAATCCACCAAGAGCCATGGCTGCCAGATTTGCACCCCTTGCTTTGCCGGCCAATTTGGATCCTATGCCTGCTGATTATCAGAGCAAGATTCCTATATTCGATGGCACACCACAGAGTATATCAGCTCAGCAGCATATTGTCCGAATGACAGACTTTTTGGACCTGCATGAAATTGATGCAAAAAATGTTTCAATGAGATTGTTTGCCCAGACTTTTGGAGGAGAGGTTCGTAAATGGTTCAGAGCTTTACGAGCAAGGAGTATCAACACATTACAGGAACTTCATACTTTGTTTTTAGATCGGTGGGAAATGAAGAAAGATCTGTTGAAAATCACTTCAGAGTATACCAACATCAAGTGTAATCCTGGTGAGTCCGTTCAGGATTATATTATCAGATTTAATGCAGTGTATAATGCAATTCCAGATGACTTAAGACCATCTAAAAAGTCAGCTCTTCTTAAATATCCAGACGGTTTTGATCCAGAGATGGCTTATTCACTACGAGACAGAGATTCGCCTACCTTAGAATATATGCAAAAGATTGCCATTAGTGTTGAGGCGAATCTGAATGATAAGAGAGCACGGTTGAAAGCAGAGAAAAGAGTGACTATAAAGGAGGAGTCTACATCAGAACTGCCGTGGCTTCGTGAGATGGAAAAAATGTTCAAAAGAATCAACCTTGATAAACCAGAAACGCAGATCCGTAATCCAAATTACCATGGCCAGCAGCAGCCACAGTTCAGAATCAAGTAGCGTGAACAAAGAGCACAAGAGCTGGCAGCCGAACAGCAGATTAAGACTCCTCTTTTGCAGAATTTTGTGAGTCAAGATTCAGATGATGATGCTGATGTAGTAGGGGACAAAAATCACTTCTTTACTCCTGATGATTTGCCCATTTACATCACTGAGGATGAAGAGTATGGAGAAAGTTCAGCTGCCCAGAAAGATGAAGATTTCATCTTAGCAAATGATGCAGATTTAGATGATTACCAAAGAGGATATTTGAATGCTTTTTCCACTCAACAGAAGCAGTAATCATTGAGAAACTGAGATGTGCCCGTAAATCCAATTCAGAAAAGAAAAGAAGCTACAACACCAAAGACGGATTCACCCATACCACAGAAAAAAGGAAAAGAGACCATTGATCCCACATCTAGTAAAATATCATCACCAGAAAAGGCAAATCAGACAAGTATAATCAAGGATAAGAAGGAAGTTTCGGTCAAAGAAGTCGAAAAATTTTGAGCATTTAGTTTGGAAAATGAAATTTCCAAATTAAAAATATCCATTCCTTTGACAGAAATCATGAAGAACAGCAGTTACCGTGGTCAAGTCTCCAAAATTCTGAATTTTGATCCAATGTTTGACATGGTAAATGTTGAAGATGATCAGCTAGAATTGATATTTGGGCTTGCATTAGATGGTGAGTCCCCTGATAGTGATGTTCCTCCCTTTTATATCAGTTTGAGATTGCATGAATATGTATTGCATAATGCTATGTTCGATTCGGGTGCTTCGCACAATTTGATGCCAAAGGCGATCATGGAAAAGTTGGGACTAAACATTACAAGGAAATATCATGATTTGTATTCATTTGATTCCAGCCATGTGAGGTGTATCAGACTCATCAAAGATTTGGTTGTTAGCTTAGATCAAATTCCAGCGAAGAATGTCTTGATGGATGTGGTTGTGGTGGACATTCCTCCGTGATTTGGGATGCTCCTTTCAAGATCTTGGGGGGGGGGAATTGAAAGGTACACTACAGTTAGATTTCTCTTACGCAACAATTCTAGCCTTTGGTCAAATGAGAAAGTTATATCGAGAGCAGAAGATGAAATACATGATAACCAGCAAAGAAAAGCCAATCAATCATCCTGTAAATTATGTACATACTGACTTAGAGTCGTTTGTGTTGTTTGCTGATAGTTTAAATGATATTCATAGTCAATTAGTTCAGGCGGAAGATATACCAGAAATCACTGAGAATTTTAGAGAAGTTCTGCAAAGAGAAAGAAGAAAAAAGCAAACTACTGTGGAGAAATCAGCTAAAGGCAATGGGCAGCAAACAGGAAAAACCGAGCTGGTGCAATTTCAGCATTTAGAGGACGATGAAGATGGTCTTTGGACCATGGATTTCGATGGCGCAGTCGGTAGTGATGGTGCTGGAATTTTTGTTTGGATTCGTAGTCCATTTTCTGCTACGGATAAGGTTCCAAGCAAAGTGAGAGTGTGTTCCTACAAGCTAGCATTTGACTGTTCTAATAATGAAGCTGAATATGAAGCTCTAATTGCTGGCCTTAAAATTTTTAGAAAGCTGAAAGCGAAAAGGATTGCAGTCTATGGTGATTCAGAGTTGGTGATAAAGCAGGTTAAGGGTGAGTTTCAGGCCAAGCATCCTCCCATGAGAGCTTACCATAATGCAGTCTTAGATATTCTGAAGTTATTTTCTGATCATACCTTGACATGTGTGCCTTGCATACAAAATGGTGTTGCTGATGGACTTGCTAAGGCAGCAAGCAACTTAAAAATTCCAATGAATTCCAGCAACAAGTTTGAGATTCATGTGAAACACCGTCCCACTGTTCCAGACAATCAGCGATGTTGGAAAGTCTTTCAGGATGATGAGGAGATTAATCTTTTTCTGCAGAATAATGGTAAGTTCAAAGACACCTCCATAGATACAGAACATGATGATGGTAGTGATGATATACAAATAAATCAAATGGAAGTATTGCAACTTAAAGATAACATCATTCCTAAGGGATTGATTCCTTTGGAGGAACTCTTCGACCAAGATGATGTAGCCCGTAAAACAACATTGAGGCCAACTAAAAAAGGTGTTGAAGAGGTAAATATTGGGACAGCTGAGAATCCCAAGATGATAAAATTATAAAAGTCATTGTCACCAAAGGTAAAGGTAGAGTATGTGAAGTTGTTGTCTTTATTTTCTTATGCTTTTGCATGGGATTACTCAGATTTAAAACAATATGACACTAATATCATTCAACATACTATCCCCATTAAATCAAATCAGAAGCCTTTTCATCAAAAGTTGAGGAGAATCAATCCAAAGGTGCTACCATCAAGTGAAAAAGAGGTAAACAGATTGTATAAGTCGGGAATCATTGTGCCTATCCGATTTTTAGATTGGATATCAAATTTGGTGTTCGTGAGAAATAAAACAGGTGAGATCCGTTTATGTATTGACTTCAGAAATTTGAATAAGGTATCATTAAAAGACAATTATCCGCTGCCAAAAATGGACCACATATTGCAGCGAGTAGTTGGAGCATCAAGGATGTCACTACTCGACGGCTATTCAGGATATAATCAAATTTTAGTGCATGAAGATGATCGTGACAAATCTGCGTTTACCACTCCGTGGGGAATGTTTCATTATGCAAAAATGCCATTTGGTTTGAAGAATGCAGGAGCAACCTTTCAGCGTGCAATGGACTTGGCTTTCGCCAACGAGAAAGATGTATTTTGGGTTGTTTACCTTGATGATTTAACTGTGTTTTCAAATTCTGATGAAGAACATTTATATCATTTGAAAGTTGTTTTTCAAAAGTGCAGAAAATATCGCATTTCGCTGAATCCGAAAAAGAGTCTTTTTGCCATGGACGAGGGCAAGCTCCTTGGCCACATCATATCGAAAGATGGCATCCGTGTTGACCCTGCACGTGTTGAAGCTATCCAGCAAATTGAACAGCCCCGGAACAAGAAAGAAATACAGTCCTTTAATGGTAAAATGAATTTTTTGCGTCGTTTCATTCCAAATCTTGCTGAGCATCTTAGAGAAATCACGAATATGCTGAAAAAGGACAATCAAGTAAAGTGGACAGAAGAGGTGGTGAAATCATTCAATTTAGTGAAGATAGCTCTTTCTTCAGCTCCTATTTTAATCAGCCCGGACTACACGCAGGACTTTATTTTGTTTTCGTTTGCTTCTGAGCACACTTTGGCAGTTGTGTTAATGCAGAAAAGGGACGGAGTTGAGAAGCCCATTGCCTTTTTTAGTCAAATTATAAGGGACGGAGCATTGAAATACAACATTATTGAGAAACAAGCACTTGCGCTTGTCAAGGCCTTGAACGATTTTCATGTGTATATATTGCATTCCCACATTATAGCATATGTTCCTAACGCAGCAGTTAAAGATATTTTGGTACAAGTAGATCCAAAAGGAAGACGGGGTAAGAGGATTGCTGCGTTGTTAGAGTATGATGTGGAGATTAAACCAACCAAAATGATCAAAGGACAAGGACTTTCCAAGTTAATGGCTGAAACAAATCTGCAGGTTCTAGATATAAATTTGATTGCTGCCATGTTCGATGAAGATGAGGAGAGTTCATCAGTTCAGGTATCTGATATGTTTCTTTCTTCCCCTTGGTATGCTGACATTTTATATGTACTTCAGAATTTGTCTTCACCTCCCGGAATGCCTAGAAATAAGAGTAGAACATTGAAATTGAAAGCTGCAAAATTCTGCATACTAGATTCTGCATTGTATTGGAAAGACCCTGGTGGAATGTTATTGAATTGTTTGGTAGAGGAGGAAGCCAAAAGAGTTGTGGAAGACTTTCATAGAGGAGACTGCGGAGGTCATCTGTTTTGGAAAACCACAGCCAATAAGATTCTAAGGGCAGGTTATTATTGGCCTACGCTGTTTTCAGATGTGTATAAGGCTGTTAAGAATTGTCACGAATGCCAAATTTTCGAAGGGAAGCAGAAACTACAGCCTTTGCCTCTCAAACCAATTGAAGTTAGTGCGCTTTTTCAGCAGTGGGGATTGGATTTCATCGGGGAAATCCATCCGGCATCGTCAGGACAACATAGATGGATATTGACAGCCACAGACTACTTCACAAAATGGATTGAAGCGATTCCTACTCGACAAGCCACAGATGCGGTAATTATCTCTTTTCTTGAAACCAATATTTTATCGCGTTTTGGATGTCCTAGTAAGCTAATCACAGATAATGCAGCGGCATTCAAGTCAAAAAGAATGATTGAGTTTTGCTATAAGTATAATATCAGCTTGGGACATTCAACCGCATACCATCCTCAGGGAAATGGATTGGCGGAGTCATCGAATAAATCTTTGGTTAATATCATTAAGAAATTGTTGGAAATTAATAAAAAGGGCTGGCACAAGAAATTAGTGAATGCACTGTGGGCTGATAGGGTGAGTCAGAAAAAGTCTATTGGTATGTCTCCTTTCGAGTTGGTGTACGGGACAGACATGGTTTTTCCTACTTCGCTTGTTGTCCTGGTAGTCAAATTGCTTCAAGAAGCCGGTAATGAGGAAGATCCTATGAAAAGAAGGATTAATCAGATGATTCATTTACAGCAGACACGGGAGGAGGTATTTCAAAATACTTTCAAGTTGCAGGAGCGCATAAAAAATATTTATGACAGGAAGGCAAAAGTAGACACATTTCAGCTAGATGAGGTAGTTTTGAGGTGGGATGCCCGACATGAAGACAAAGAAAAGCACGAAAAATTTGAAAACTGATGGAAGGAGATGAATGGAGATGATTGTCCTGGAGGGCCGATCAATGGTCGGCTGCTAAAGCGATATCGCTTCTGAGTATTTTCTGCTCATTTCATCATCATTGTATATATCATTTTACTACTGTTTTATTGCACATGTGTACTAATTTCTCATCTTCAGTCTGGGGCCCGCAGCAAAGGCTATAATTCTGGAGATGGAGGTTAGTTGGTTTGAAGTTTGTCAAGTCAGTTGTATTAGAAATTTTAGTCAAAAATCAAGTCAGTTTTGGTCAAAGTTGTCTTCAGTTTCAGTCAAGTCTGCAGTCCCTCACATTGACCAAGTTTTGTGTTGAAATAATGAATCCATATCCCAATGGATGAAGGCACTGTCTAGATCTCAAAGATATCTTCTATTCTTGGCACCTCCGAGGAGCTACCATCCCCATTGGAGCCAATGTTAGAGTCGGTCTGGTTATCCCTCCGTTAGAGATCAAAACTCTTTTTGCACTTCATGTTTAGGTGTCCCATCAGTTTCAATCATTTGCACTCGTTAGGAGCATGCCATAAATCTGATGGAAAGGTTTGTGTTACTCATTTCCCTCATGCTTGGCACTGCTGGCTCAGGTCCATGTATGAAAAATCAAAGTCTTGAAACAGTCATTTCCAACCCTGTTTCAATTTCTAGGTCATGACAAGTGTTCTCGGTCATTACGTCTAGAGTTAAGTCAATTTGGTTTTTGTAAATCTAATAAAGCCAGAAGGCCAGAGGGAGGTCCTCAATAGGTTGTTATCTCAAAGATTTTTATCGTTATACGGAAAGATTATGACTTCTCTTCAAAACTCTGTTTTGAAGATAAGTCGACATTTCATTTTTGTAAAAAAAATTCAAAAATTTCAGTTCTTGAATTATCCAGGTGCAGCCCTGGTCTCCTTTCCCAAATCATATCACAATTATCCCTACAAAAAAAAAATCAAAGAAAATCATTATTTCATCCATATTTAAAAGGGAAACCAAAAAGCAAAAGTCTATTAATCCTGAAAGTGCCAAAATGCCAAACATTATGAAAGTGGGTTATTAAAATCAAATCTAGTTTGGTGAGATATTTTCTTCACCTATAAATCATGGGAGATCATTCATTTCCACCATTCCTCAAGGCAAAAGTTGAATTTGTGAAGTGGAGGGCAGAAGACATGTTTGAAAGGCAGATTGACAAGTTTGAGGAGGCGCGCCACCAATACAGCAAGGTGCGCGATGCATTGGGTGCGCGCAGTGCACTGGGCTTCATTAGCCAGTGTTAATTTACACACGCGCGATGCACTGGGTGATGAGCGCGGCGCACACAGTGGGGAGCCCAAAATTGGTTTGAAACCTCATCAAATCACCTCCTCTTCGAATCAAATTGTCAGCATTGTTAGAGCAAAAAGCAGTTTGCATTCAATTGCACACACAGTTTTATATATCAGCATACATATTCCAGATATCTTGTTTTCAAAGTCATGTCAGAGACGGATTCAGTCTATGAGTAGGAGTATGACATTCATTCTACAGCTGAGGGTAATGTGCCACGGAGGCCTCACAAAAGTGGCAAAAGTGGTCAGCATGTTAGGGAGGAGCCTACTTATTTGGCTCAATTGCAGGCTTGCCCGCTTGCAATGGATTGTTTTCAGCGTCAGTCATGTTTACAATACTGTGAGATGATCTCACAAACCCAGCATCATCATGAACTAGTGCATTTATTTGTTCTACATTTACATGATGGCCGTGTAAGCCTCGCCGGAGTAAAATTCACTTTGTCACCAGAGACTATTTCTCAGGCCACTGGGATACCAAATGTAGGAGAGGAATGGAACAAACGCCATCAGTTAGACAGATTCTACTATGAGCCATACATCAAACCTGGGCATATGAGAAACCTGAGAATGGTTTTTCCTTTCAGATTCTTGAGGGATGAGTTTGCACCATTGATGAAACTCATCATTCGGTATTTCAGTTGCGAGGGCAAATTCTCGCGTCTCTATGCGTACCATGTTCGTTTGTTGATGCATTTCATGAGGGTAGGTATGATGAACATTCTGTATTTCATGTGTCGCAACATAGAGAGGATGGTGGTTTTAGTACAAAATAAGATCCCAGCACAGCAGCATAGAAGTATATATCATTACGCGCTGATCAAAATCATAGTGGTACATCAGTTGACACAGCAGGGCATTACTTGGGAGAATTTCATCTCCCGTGACTTCTTCACAGCACCACAACTGCTTCCCGAGATAGTTCATGATGAGGGAGAGCCTTCACACCAGCCAAACATTCTTGAGACCGAGCATATAAGTGCTCCATTGTATGTGACATACCAGTGAGGCCACAGGGCCTTGTTTGCATCTACACGACGAGTACTATCTCCACCCAGGGTGGAAGGGGTCTCGTTGACTCCATCAGCAGAGCGAGTATTATCTCCACATCATGTGGAAGGCGTCTCGCCTTCATCTTCAGTACAGGTATAGATCCAAGACAGGGGCAAGAGGCCTATGCATGATGAGGGTCCTTCAAGAGGACGGAACACGGATTTCACTATCATTGATGTTGATGCGAGTTCTCCTAGCTCGGAGCTAAAGGAGATCATCCAGGAGAAAAAGGCTGAGAATGACTCGCTGAGAAAGAAATTTTAGATGGCTAAGTGGGTGATAAACTACCTGGAGCAGCGTAACAAACAGCTAGAGGATGAACATACACTTTATGAGCTGCGGCAAATCCATGAGGATCGAGAATTGGCCCGAAGGAGACCCAGTGATATGACACCGATTGATCGAGAGTCTATGCTCATCCGTGTTAACACTCATCTGGAGAAATTGTTGGCAAAGGCAAATAGAGACAAAGACATGCTTTGTCATATGAAAACTCATTATTGGGCTCGTATGCATGTCTGCAAAGCAAAAATGAAGATTCTAAAGAGGTGGTTGAGCAGAGCATTAAATCGGCGAAAAAAGCCCAATCCAATCCAAATTTTGGCTGAGGCTTCATTGGCTGGACATAATACATAATGGAGGGTCTTCGCTTCGAATTTGAGCAACTTCAGAGAAATTTTTGTCATTTTGAAATTTTTGGCTTGAAAAACAAGTTTTTCAGCTCAACACATAGCGCATCGACGCGCGTGCTTATTATTGGGACACTTGCTGGAGGAAAACTTCATAGTTTTGGATTTTTCATGGTAAGTTATGCATGCCATAGTATGGCCAAGGCATTTCATCAAGTTCTGGATGATCAAAAGGGCCAAAAACACCATGAAAATCACCTTTCTGCCACCTTTTGTACCAACAGGAAGTACTTTCGAGAGAATGACGTTTTGAGGGGGCAAATGAACTCCAAATTGAGAAATTCCACTTGGGCTGGATAGCAAACATCTAGGGATTTCCAACCAGCTATTGTGAGCTTGATTGGGATGTCAGGAAATGCCCCAAAAGTGGGCTGAAATGTGCGTGGCGCATAGAGCTCAGGCGCGCAGTGCATAGGGATTTTTGGTTAAAGTTTCTCTTTCTAGCTCATAATTTCGGCCAGTTATGACCAGTTTCACCTCTTGATGTGATTTTTGACCCAGATTGATGTAATTTGATGTATATGATGTAACTTTGGCACTTATTTACTTTTTCTAGATGATCCATTTGAAAAAATAGTAAAAATTTAATGTATGGATTAGTTTCCCTTCTTTTAGAGGCAAGTTGTTTTGACTGCCTAGATTGTAGTGCTTTGTTTAGAATTGGTTGAAACAGCTCCTAGGATGATAAGATTGACCCCTAGAGGCAAGGTAATGGGTTGGATTGCCTATATTATGTATTTTCTAAGTCATTTTCAGGGTTGGACTCTTGGGAAAAGCTTGACACTCTATTGTACATTCACTTCTGCATTTTTGGCAAAGGAAAGACCAGGGTTTTGCAGCACTGTTTGGGATCCATGTGGCTTTATGTGTTGATGGTGTGCTTCTTTTAGTATCTGTAAGTTGTTATGTGTATCATTTTCCTTCTCTCATCTTCTGCAATTGAACAAATGAAGTGTTAAGGTAGAATCCATAATTTGATATGCTCTGCCTTTAAGTTTGTCTTATTTTTCATGTTTTCATCCGTTTAAGGAGAATCCTTGAAATCTTCCTTCTCTCCTTAGCTCCTCGCTAGTATGATATATCCATCTCTTTCACTTTTAAAACATCAAGACAATCGCCTTCCTTGCCCCAATCGGACCTCTGCAAAAACTGTGTCTCATCCCCGCACCCAAAATTGCCTTTCCCCTAGATTCAACAAAAACCCCCAAAAATAAACTTCAAACTCCTTGTACCTCATACCTAGCCTAAAATAAATTACCAATTTATTCATATTGAACCTCATCGATTACCTTTTGCCGAGATTGACCCGAAGAGAGCCCTCTCCTGTCCTCGTAGGGCTAGCTACGAGGCTGAGCATGGTTTGATGTAGCCTTGAGTTTTACCTTATTTCAGCCTAAGGTAAATTTGAGCACTAATAGAGTCTCAGCAAATTGATCCTTTGCAACAATGTCAATTTGGGGAGTCCAATCTCCAAAGGCCAATTTTTCTTTTGAACACTAGATTGCTGCCATATGGGGGGTAGTATGCCTTTTCATTATTCCCTCCGAGAGAACAACCATATGGGAGTTCACAACAGAATTCAAGTCAGGCTGGAATCACATCCAATGGTTGGGTACCCATACTACCTTAACAACCAAGAATTGTATATTATATACAACCAAATCAACCTCTGTCGAATATTCCCACTACACCGGCTATTGTGATGATGTTGCAAGTACAAGAGTTTCCCGTTGTATGTCAAGCCTCTCAAGTCGTAATACAACAGCCTTTTGTCTCGGCGACTCAATCACAGTTGCCGATTAGTGGCTCCTTAACGGAAATGACTCAAGCTCAAATGGATACTATAACCCCTCATCTTGGTCAAACATCCAGTATTTGGCAATAGCAAATGGTCTCACAGCCATGGTGGATGCAATATCAACAACCGCAATTCTAGCAAACTTACCCAGGACCTGAGCAACAAAACTTTGCAGGTAATGGGCAGCCATATATTCAAAACGGTTACCAACAATCATATCGTAATGGTTACGCCCATCAACCTTATCAAAGTTATCAACGTCAAATACATTATGTTGGTATGTAAAGACCCACAGCTCAGGTGATCCCATCTTATCTTGGGTATGCTTCACCAAACCTAAATCAACAGTTTCCTTTTGTAGCAACTTTAGAGTTACCAGTTCTGAATTAGTTAACAAATGATCCAATTTCTTATGTCCCTTAGTGGCCAATGATTCCTCATAAACTTTCATCGGATATTCCTAAATTCAATGGAAATCATGGTGAAGATCCATCGAATAATGTGATGACCTTTCACCTATGGTGTTCTTCCAACACTCCTAATGATGATTTGATTAGACTTTGCCTTTTTTAGCGAACGTTAACTGGTCCAGCAGCAAAATGGTACATCGAATTTCCTAGAGCTTCATTCGATAACTTCAACGCCCTCGCCACCACCTTTTTAACCCATTTTCAGTTACCCATAAGATACGAAACAGGAACGAAGCTTCTTACCAATTTTAAGCAGACGACAACCACTCACATATCTGATCATATTCATGAGTGGCAGCGTCGTCATTGAATGGTAAAGACATATGTTCCTAATCACCTGTTAGTTGAATGGTTTATTAAGTCACTGTTACTCTCTATTACAGAAGATGTGGCCAAGGGAGGATTTGTCACTATAGAGCAAGTCATTTCTCGTGCACAATATCTAGACTTGATCTATACTCAGTATAGCATAGTCTATGAAAAAATCCTTGATGCTCCTAGACTAGATTTTTCCGTTCCTCCTCCTCCTAAATCAAACAAAGACTCTCATGTTGGCGATGGTGTGATAGGTACAACCAACACAAAAACTGCAAAGGCTACATCTAAGAAAACCCATATGGTTTTTTGTCAAAATTAAAATCAAGAACTTCTTGCCTCAGAGGTTAATGCCATGTCGACCGATAAGATCAAAGAACCGAAGCAACCAGGGGGCAAGAATAAAGGGAACAACAAAAAGAAGAAACAGGATGATTCGTCTCCTGAAAAATCTTCTGCGAATCCTTCTGGGCAAAGGAAGCCTCCTTCCGCATGTCACATATGCGATGAGGATCATTGGACGAAATATTGTCCACATAAAGCTGAGATTAAGAAACTCTTCAAGAACTCAAAAACCTCAGCGGTATTGATTGATCCATTTCCAAACCCAGAAACCAATCTGGTTGCTAGCGACAATGCTTCCCCATCCTAAGTGCTTATGTTATCCATTTCGAAGCAAAATGATGCTTTGATATCGACAAGGAATAAAGATTACGGGAATCCATAGCTATCAAACAACAGGGCTATTGATCAACCTAGTAGTTCGGCGACAAATTCGACCGAAGTTGTGCCACCCATCATTCCTAAGCTAACGATAAAGCCACCAAAGGGAGTAGTACACAAATTGAAATTTAATCCTCATGCTAGAGAAGCACATAATTATAGTACAGTGGAGGATCTGGCCCAATCGCCATCCGCTATGTCAACACTTGAAGCACTGCAAATTTTCCCCTCCCAAAAGCAGGCTCTATTATCAGCAATAGGTGGGATTGACCCAGTGGATTCCAATCTTGTGGCCTTTAATCATAAAGGATATGAACTAGCTCAACTCGCTTTCCTGATCCAAGTGAAAGCTCTCAACAAAACTGTTCATCAAACAATTATTGATGAGGGGGTATCTACATGTATTATGTCAATGAGTTGCTGGAAAAAAATCAGGCTCACCACCCTTGTCGCGATCATCGATGACATTAAAAGCATTCGATGGACGGACATACACCCCATACGGGATTTTAAGTAACTTGCAAGTTGAACTGCGGGGCAAAACAATAGAAATTGATGTTGAAGTTGTCGATGGAAACCTCGATTACAACATCCTACTGGGAAGGCCCTAGATTTATGCTATGGCTGTTGTTGTGTCAACATACTTTAGAAAGATTTCATTTCCTTTTCAAGGAGGAATTACAATCGTTGACCAACAAACCTTCCTCCCCAATAGTTCAAAAGTTACGGGAAGAATCCCCATGATCCATGGAAGCTCTCAATCGCTTCAAAATATCAGAGTAGGCCTCCTAAAAGACCCTATGTTGATGGGTACTTTTGCTCTACCGCCTCCGAGTAATTTGGTGGAAGTAGCCACAGTGGAGACCTGTAATATGGTATCTTCTGTATCTAAAAAAATTTAGAAGATTTCAAAACATGATTTTAGCATGGATCATCACTAGGTATTGCCTCCAAGCCCAATAGAAATATTGTAGCAATCAATTTTCTTAGCCTGGGCGGCAAACCCAAATCAGTGGTCATCGAGTGTTTAGATAGATAGGTCTAAGGAATATGGTACCTCTTCAGATCCTTGGTCGCATGTACATTCTACACACGAAGCAATCATTCAATCAATGATGATAGGAGAGGCACCATGGGAAGATTACCACCATCATTCCCATCTTCCGAATTACCATGAAGATTGTTCCAATGACCTTAATCATCCTTCAGTTTTTGATTTTCTATCAAATACTATAAATACGGTGGATTCCGAACGAAATCTGTCCAATATCAAAGAAACTATCACCATAAATATCTCGACCAAGCCAGATGTTGTAGAGAATATTCATGTCGGCAAATCTTGTTCTTCTTCAAAACTGGAAATATATTGCGCTATCTTTCATGAGTTCAGAGATGTCTTTGCATGGTCATATGAAGAAATGATAGGCATTGACTCAAGCATAGTTGAACATGAAATTAAGATGTATCCAGATGTCAAATCGGTATGACAACGGCTTTGGCAAGTGCACCCGAAGAAAGCCGGTGCCATCAAGCCATAATTTAAAAAACTTTTACATGCTGGTTTCATTTACCCGGTTCCTCTAACTGATTGGGTATCAAATATTGTTCTTGTGATGAAAAAGCAAGGAATGATCGGAGTGTGCATAGATTACAAGGATGTAAACCAAGCTTGTTCGAAGGACAACTATCCTACACCCTTCATCGACCAAATAATTGATGAATGCGCCAGATGCAAAATCTTTTCATTCATGGATGGATTTTCCAACTATAATCAAATAAATATCCACCCACAAGACCAGTCAAACACTACATTTATTTGTCCGTGGGGCACATTCGCATACCGCAAGTTACCTTTCAGTTTAAAGAACGCAGGGGCAACTTTTCATAGGGCTATGAATTATGCCTTCCATGACATCAAGAACATCGTTCAACCATACCTCAATGATCTTCCAGCTCATTCGTGAAAAAGGACTGATCATTCGCAACATTTGAGAGCTATATTTCTACGTTGCCGATACTACAAGATACAACTCCATCCGCACAAGTGTGTGTTTTGTGTCTGTTCTGGTCATTTACTTGGCTTTATGGTTTCAAAGGACAGGATTCGTCTCGACCCATGTAAGCTTCAGGCAATCATCGATATGCCCCAACCTTCAAATTTTCTTCAAATTCAGAAACTCCAAGTGAGAGCAAACTTTCTAAGGAGGTTCATTCCAAATTACGCTAAACTTGATATAGGTTATATGCGCCTTTTGAAAAAATAAGTGCCTTTCAACTGGGATCAGGTTGTGCAAGCTTCCTTTGATGCAATAAAGGAATCCCTAGTAAAAGCATCATTAATGTATGCTCCTGACTATCAAAAGGACTTTAACCTGTATCTAGTTGTGGCAGATATGACCATAGCAATGGTTTTAGTTCAAGAAGGCGATGGAATTGAAAATCTTGTCTATTATTTAAGTCGAAACTTAAATGATACAGAAAGCAAGTACTCCTATGTTGAAAATCTGGCCCTAGCAGTTGTTCAAGCAGTACAGATATTTCGACACTATATCCTCTTTCGCAAAACTACCATTTTGTCAGATTGCAACCCTATGACTTACATCTTGTTGCGTCAGTTACTTGGGGGAAAATATTCGAAATGAATAGCTATTTTGAAAGCGTTTGATCTGGAATTCGTAAAATGCAAATCAAATAAATCTCTAGTTTTCGCAGAGTTACTATGCGACTTCCCATCGTCGTCCAACGATTCAACATCCAGAGCATCAATCGTGGATGAATCTTTGTTTTTGATATCATTGAGTGATTCGTGGTATGGAGATATAATCATCTATCTCCAAACCCAAACATATAGGCATAATACCTCTCACTCAGAACAACGACGTACTCGATACCAAGCAAAAGACTACATGATCGTCGGTGATACACTTTACCATTGAGGTATCGATATAGTTCTGTGAAGGTGCCTCACCATGAGGAGGCCGAAAAAGTCTTGAATGATTGTCATTCAGGCGCATGTGGGGGGAATCAATCTGGTTATGCTATGGCACAAAATATTTTACGAGCAGGTTACTTCTAGCCAACAATGTTCAAATATTGCATAACAACAGTTAGAAGTTTCCATGCTTGTCAAATCTTCAACCGCAAAACCAGAATACCACCCGCACCTCTGCATCCAGTAGTTGTTGTTGGGCCATTCACCAAATGGGGCATATATTTCATGACATGTAACCCCACCTCGGCCGGGGGCATGGGTATATCATAGTCACAGTTGACTATTTTACGAAATGGGCTAAGGCGATGCCTACATTAAACAACAACAGTGAAATGGCTGCTCTTTTCTTTTTTAATCATGTAGTCTCCAGATTCGGTGTTACACAAGTTGTAGTCACAGATCATGGATCACACTTCCCCAATCACATGATGGTTGAATTGGCTACCAAATTAGGACTGTCCCATGACAGTTCCACTCCGTATTATCCACAAGCTAATGGATAAGTTGAGGCAATCAACAAAGTCCTAAAGTGCATGCTGCAAAGGATGATTGGAGTCCATAAATGGAGTTGGAACCTAGTCCTGTACTTGGCCTTGTGGGCATACCGGACATTGGTAAGAAACACAACTGGATATACACCCTTTCAGCTAGTATATGGCCTGGAAGTAGTCTTACTGATTCAGTGTGAGATTTCATCTCTCAAGCTCGCAGTCGACTTTCTCCCCAGAACTTCAAAGGAAGAGGCTCATTTCTTGGAATTAATCCAATTGGATGAAACCCATCATGATGTCGTTTTGGCTAACAAAGCGCATAAGAAACGAGTCAAGGTGCAATTTGACAATAATGTCAAACCCCGTGTCTTCTTAGAAGGTGACCTGGTCTTACTTTACGATTAGGAATCTGATAAATTGGGAGCAAGTAAGTTCCAGTCTTTATGGATGGGTCCCTACATTTTTTAGCATGTATTAGCAAAGGGAGCCTACGATCTAGTAGATTAAGATGGGATTCCACTGCCGCAACCCCGAAACGGGTTGTAACTTAAGCGTTACTATGCTTGACTAAGCATAGTAATCTCTTCATATGTTTTTGTTACATTTTTGTTTTCATCAAGAGTGATCATTTTGGTTAGGTAATCCACTTTTGCATTTGTTGCAGATGTCGAACCTATTGGAATTATTTGTTGGATACACCGACGAAGCTATTCGTAGTACACAAAACCTATCTTCTGTAGCCTGGGCCATTTTTGATCCAAGCGGCGAGTTAGTGAGTTTCAGAGGGGTGTGTATTGGTCGATCAATGAACAACATCGCTAACTATATCACGTTGATAGAGCTCCTCTCTGATGCCATCGCATATGGCATACACCGACTTGTCGTCAGGTTAGACTCACAACTCGTCATTCTACAGCTTACTGGCATCTATTCCGTTCGGAATCCGGCTATCTATCATATGTTCCTAAGGGTCAGGATTTTGGAAATGCAGTTTGATTCTATTCAATATCAACACATTTCTAGAAACTTAAACACATTAACTGGTTCTTTAGCAAATTATGTGTTAGATAGACATTTGCAACATTTATGAAAGAAAAGCATTTCATCAACATTTGCATCAGGATCATATAACTTAACCAAAATAAAGCTCCGAAAATCAAAAATATATATAATTGTTTATAATTTTTACAAAATGTTCTGTGTCCAGGACAAAATTGGTCACATGACCCGAAAACTCAAAAATGCAGGAAAGCACCCTAGACTAATGGTGTTGGTGATAACAAGTCACCACATGTGAGATCATACGTAGGAGCCTAGTCCATCGACTCGACACACTAGTAGTATGGCGCTATAATCTCAAAGGTAACTCGTCGGTCCTCACATCCAAAATACCAAGGGTGAGGCCTTCGATCTGATCCTGCAATACTACAAGGGTCTCGACTACATCCAAATCGCGAAGGACAACCCTCCCTACATCCTCTCTTAATGGAACAGCAACGACTACCCTCGTGCGCACTGTTGGTCGCACTAGTCAAATATCTGCACAAATACATGAGTTTGATTAGTCTTGATAACATTTAAAAAACACAAGAACATTATAAAAGCAATAAACAGAGACATGGTGAGATATTTTTACCTATGACACCCCACTGCTCGCTAGTCGGCAGCACCAAATCTGGGTCTCCCCAGAAATCCATCCCGGCATACACCATCTGCTGACAGTTGAACCACTCGAAGAAGGCATCAGAGAATGAAATCTATGATTGACCAGCATGTCTAGCCATAAGTTCAACCCATCTTTGCATCTATGGCTCTGTCGGTGCTGGCAATCTGAGTGAAATGTATTATGGCTGCATCAGTGGGATCTTCTCTAAGGCGAAAGCGGTCAGAATGGAACCATAACCAAAGTTCTTGGATCTTCCGTTTTTCACCTTGGTAAGTTGTTCTTTTATCATCGGAAGTACTGCATCACACCAGTTGAATACCTTTGGTTCAAGGCATTCCAAGGCATACTGCATATAGGACTCGTTAGCCAAGTGAAGAGCCGCTCTACCAGCCAATCTAGCAAAGGTGAATAAGATAGTCCTCAAGGACTGATCAGTAACGTCCCTAATGCTAATCTTTCCATCCCTGCTTGGCTGAGATCCATCTCTATAGTATCGGCGAATATAATCCCTCACAGATTCACCCCCACGGGCGGAACTTGATAGTGAGAGAGGGGCACCACGCCTCGACAAACCGGTCAAAAAGTAGACATCCTCAACAATCAAAGGGATGGATTTACCTCTAATCTGGAACACTTGGTTGGTAGGATGCCAGGCATTGAGAAGATATTGCAACAAGTTGATTTGTTGCCTCATGTTAGATATGTGGAAGAACTTGAGCAAACCACAGTTCCGCAATGCAGTTACCGTACCCGGATCATGTAAGGAAATCATATCCTCCTCTTAATGCTCACGTTCATGCCATGTAATGACCATATTGCTCCAATGAATCTATGAAAAACAAACAAGAGAAGAATTAGGATCCTGATTTGGGCAAAAAAAACAAAAATTCCATAAAAAAATCAGTGCACAAACTTTCTTCCTTGCACCCATCTCACCCTATCTGTGTACTGGGTGGGATGCATATTGACTAGCTAATGGCCGACTCAGTATGCATCGCATGTTTCGATGTGTACTAGGTGTGATGGGGAGAGAACAAAATGTTCAAACCCCAGAGGCTCAGAAAAGCAAGAAAACATGCTCAAAATCAGAAAAGGAAAAAATGCAATTGAAGAGCTCAGGTTTAGCTCCTACTTGGTCCAGACGGCACCATAAATCGTCCATAGAATCTCGCGGAATCAGACGATGAAAATCGAGGGGGGAAACACCTCCAGAGTTCCAACAATCCCAAATTTGAATGAAATGGTAAAATGAGGGGTAAAAAACTACTTTTATGTTATTATTCACGTAATTCAAGGTATTAGTTTTTTTTTACTCATGTATGTACATTTCTAATCAGTTTGATGGAGCAATTGAACAGGTAGTACGACCATCAAAAGAACATAGTGTTACTGGTGAATCGAACATCTTTGATTATTATCATGAGCAGGTTTACGCGAAGTTCAAGCTCATTGAAAAAAAAACCTAGCAATGATCATATGTTCCCCCAGAGTTTAAGCTCATTAAAAAATGAACCCATCCTTCGGTAAATAACCATTGCAATTGCATAATCATCAGCTTTTGAGCCTTGGTCGTGTTCTTACAATCACCTCCACTCTTTCTAGCCGATCATACACCTCCATTTGATTGTTTACCCCTTTTGAGGAACATCTACGATGACTGATTCTATAAGCCATCTTCTTTACACTGTTGTGATTGAAAAGTTCCAAACCTTACTTGGAACCAGCTGCTATCCGAAAACATCACTTGTTCCTCAAAAAACGAGTCTCCATTAAGCTCTTTTCATCTAACTCATAAAATATGAAAAGATTGTTGAGCAATTGGCCTCTCCAGCTCGTTAAAGTGATTGGAAGTGCCATCCTCCTCTAGATTTTAATATTTTTGGACCTGAGGGATCATTACACAAAAAGATCGAGCGCTTGTCTTGTTCGGCTCGTTAAAACTATCAAAAAGTCATCCCTTTCGTATTATTTTATACTTTTTCGGACTTAAGGGATTATGCTACGAAAAAGGATTATTGGAGTTTCCTTTCAGTCTCTTTTTAGACTCTCTAAAATTGAAAAGGACCGAGTTATCTTTGTCATTAAACTCATTAAAACAATAGCAACAAACTTGTCCATGTAGACAAGAGCGAGTTTCATTGTTGCTAGGCTCGTTAAAACATAGCGACGGGGTTTGCCCGAAGGGAAAATTATAGAACAAGCATATGTTATCCTCCTCAAGCTTGACAAAAATAAAGAGGTACTGGTCAGCAATGACTGGGGAAAAATTGGGAAGAAAACTTGAAGAAACTTTATTGGTAGCAGGTCGCTCTTGAACATGACACTTTCACTCCATCACCATGATTGAGTCGGGTTGGGTTATTCCGCTCACCGGTCATATAACCATTGGTCCTCCGTACCATCCATTTTTGGGGTTAATGCTCACAATCCATTTCAGTGTCACCGATATACTCAAGAGAAGTCGCTCAGATAATTCACCAACCCAGCGTACATCTCATCTGCTGCAATACCTTCACACTTCATTCTTTCATGACCGCCACCCTGAACCTTGTATCATCAGATTGTTTTCACCTCCACAAAATCATTTGGTCCATTTCGTGTCGTAGATTTGGGATTCATTAAGACCCTCCTTCGATGGGTCACTTCTTGTCGACATCAGCTCATTATCCAAGAAGTTGACTTAGGAACAACCCTTTCAGTACTTTGAAGCTTGCATGCCTCAATGGCAAGTTTCTCACTTCTAGCGACAGGTTTACATCAATGGCCTTCGACCGAAAGATTTTACGTGGTGTTCGACATCGACTCATGTATTCGCACCACATGAATTGTATTGTCGTACCTTGAGGGTCATTATCATTATCGGTGATTCCTCTCATGCATATTAACAACTTACATCGTTGGCTGGTAATCAGGCGATGTCTTTCAATGTTCGACATCAGAACATCCTTTCACATGGATTGACTTGTACTTCAGGCGAAGATTGAACGAGTTTGAAGACCCCGGATCTAGTTTCATCCGTCTGGGCTACGATATATTCAGGAAAATAAAGACATCAAATGTACATCATAGCTGCATAGATAATCATCCAAGCTGAGGGATGATGGCTCTACCAGAATCATCAATCTACCACACAGATGGTTGTTTGTCCTATGTACATGAAAATGAATTTATAAAGCTGAGCATGGGCATGCCCGCCTCAACTAGATAATAAAAATATTATGAAGATAATGTATTGTATTATATCTTATTACAGGTCACCTTCCAGTTCGAAAAACCTCGGATCCTCGTGATAAAGCATTTCACCTAGCATCAAAAGATTTACGACCTCTTGCTTTTGGGGGCAACTGTTATAGGCATATTTGGGCACTGCAACCCCAATCTCATATGTCCATAAATCAAGGGCTTATAAACGCCTAAAAGTGTTGTTTCATACCGTAAAGGAACAAGGTCAGCTGATTACATTATCTCCCTGAAAAACTACTCAGAATTGGTCAAAACTGGACCATACAGACTGCTCAGTGCTAAGGGTGTAGTGCATCTCACCTATTACATGTAGAAAGTGTGATGCATACTAAAAATCCCTTCTATAGGGTGCGATGAGCGAGAGCAGACAAATGGCAGAGGCAGATGGCTAGGTGGAAACCCAAAGAATCTTCTAGAAACTGCCCATTTGACACTTGCCTCTATGAATTTTCCCAAGGATGAGTAAGAGATCATGAAATCTCCAAGTGGAACCAAGAACTATCAGAGAAATGACACTAATCAAAATCCTAGATGCTGACTCACCCACCTGCAAATATCTATATATGGATCTCTCATCCTAGAGATCCAGAGGTTGGAATTTTGTATCTTGTAAGGAAGTGTTGTTGGTTTCTCTATGGAACATCATAGTGTTGGGTGATCTATCTTTTCATGAGGTGAAGAGGGCTTTCATGCTGGGAGGATGGCACTGGGTCCGACCAATGGGTTGTAATCCTCTCTTCTACTACTTTTATCAATAAAGCTATCTGAGTTTTCCTCCATATTCTTATATATCTCTGAATCTTGCATTGATATATGCATTTGTATGGTTAATATATATCTGATCCTATATTTTTTGTGGTTATAGATCTCTATGCTTTGATGGTATTATGATGCTTTGACTCTACAGGTGTTCTTTGAAGCAGGACAAGTAAGGAAAGAGTGGCAAAGCTCTGTCAAAGGGGAGAGGAAACAAGCAAGGATCCAAGCGAAAGATCGAGGTTGGTACTCTCTGCTTCTCTCTCATCTATTCCTCATAAAGGAAAACACAAGTGACTTTAGTTTGTTTGTTTCTAAGATAGCTACCCGTCTTAGTGGGACTAGCAGCTTTGAATGGACACTGGTTTTCCTGATAACAGGCAGGAAGATACTTTCGCACAATGAAAGCTTTTATTAAACAACAATAAACCTAAAAATCATGAAGGTGAATTAAATTAATATAATTTTATGCTAAAATCAAGATTATTTAATAATATTTTTTACCAATTGCAAAAAAAATTAATAATGTTACTAAATGAAGACTTAGTTATTTTTTAATATATGCAAGAAAGATTTGATCTAATAAGTTGAGAACTATAATTGTATGCATATTTTTCATTATATATAGAAATCTTATCTCTGTTTCAAGTTTGTTCCTGAAGTTTTACTATTATTGAACTGATATTAATGCAATTTCATAATTATAAGCAATGCGGGAGGGGCACCTTGAAATGGAAAATGCGTGAAATTACAAAGTAGCATTATGTACAATAGGGAGAAAGAAGAAAAAAACAATTTTCCTTGTGCGGAGTGTGGTTTCTTCATTTTCGTACACAACATAATGAAATTAACGATTCAATATCCTTTTGGCGAATGGACAAATCAACATATAATCAGGAACGTAAATGCTATTACCTATAAATTGACATCGATATAGTATTGGAGGTGATTATTGATAGCTTGTAAGCTAACTATCATTATTATAAAAGACTCACATTTAACGTGCTTCATACATGGAGTAAATGGTTTTCAAATTTTGAGTTTTATTTTTAAATTATTTCCACTATTTCTCGAAAATGTTGGCTTTGCTATTTTTGAATTTATTCAAAATGTTCCATCAAACATATTTCACACACAGAATAGTAACATATAGCGGAAATGGAAGAGAAGAAAATTAACTACTATCAACAATTACCGCGATACTAAAAATCATGAAGTTTGCCAACTGTAATCCAATTTTCCAAAAATCTGTGTCGCGTTTCCTTAAAATCACACCGAAATTTGTACTATTTTGTGGGAAAAATTGTGGCCCATTTAGATTATGTAAATTATTTCTACTATTTCTTATAAATGCCAACTTTACTATTTAGAATTGATATTTATTAATATTGTCCTATAAAATAGATTTTACATGCAAAATAGTAACAAGTGGTGGTTATTTAGAGTATTGATAAATCTATACCTAAAGCGTAGTGTAAACATTACTAATTGACAAAAAGTTTTGAAAGTACAGAGAAAAAATGGCTCAAGGGGTGTTAGGATATTCCGACACATAGGATATAGTTAAGTTCAACTTGGTCTAGTATAGAGTTAGGTATAGAGTTAGGTAAAGTGTGTTTCTTTACCGTTGTACATTTTGTAACTTACAATCCGATGGTCATGATATGTAGTGATCCGACGGTTCTTCTCTCCTCGGTATTACCGACACTTTATCCATGGCTTGACACCGATTGGTCCATGAATTCTATTTAAAGTGCATGGAGGGTCATTTGTAGGTTCACCATGCATGAGAGAAGCTTATATGTAAATTTTCATTCTTTTATTAATAAATTTCCTGTAGTAGCCACGTTGGCACAGGCCGTGGACTGTTTCCCTCTCTGAGGGTTTTAACCACGTCAAAACACTGGTGTATTGATCTGTGATCTGTTTGTAAGTGGTGTCCTTTTGGTGTTCTGTCTGAGGAACTTACCCTGTAAATTCCTACATGGTATCAGAGCTATTTGAGGGCCGCGTCCTTTAGTGATCCAAATCTGAAGCCGGTAGAACTGCATGCGGCTGTCGTTTCCTAGATCTACTGTTTCTGACTGCTTTCGGGTGGAGAGGACTGCTCTGTTGTGTTCGGAGCATCTGTTCCAGTGAGGAACCCCTTTCGTTTCATGCGAAAAGGTTTCCGATAGCCCTATCTGCGTCATTTTTAAGATCTGGAGGTACACAATGTTTATCTACAGTTTACTGTTATTTTCTCTCTAGTTATTTCGGTTTATGTTTATTTAGCCTTTTTTATTACCGAATCTATACCTTTCATTTCTGCGTATGCTCTTTGCCCTGCGACTCTATGCGATCTGGGCAAATCAGAAACGGAAAGGAAGTTTTTTTTCTCTCATGCGTATGCTCTTTTCCCTGCACCTTAGTGTGATCTTGGAAAATCAGAAACATTGAGAAAAATATTTAGTTTCCGGCTAAAGCTAACTTCGAGCTGTAAGGTTCGTTTTTCTTTGCATATTCGTGTTGGGTTTTGTGTTTTTGTTTTGTAGGAAAAAAGAGCTTTCTCAAGGCAAGCACGCAACCCAAGGCCCCCCCCCCTTTCTCTCTCTCTCTCTCTCGCTCTCTCTCTCAAATTTTTTGTATAGCTCAATTGGTTCAAAGTTATTTTAAGAGAGTAGAGGTCTTGGGTTCAAATCTCCATTTTGTGGGGGGCGTTTTTTTTCATTCCCGCACATTCGCGCACTTTGCCGGCAAACTTCCACATGGTATCAGAGCTTGGACCCAGGTTCGATTCCCCCGAGCTGCGTTTGAGGGGGGGTGTTGGAAGAATCACCGCACCTTTATAGAATCCGTAATTTCCACCCTCATACTCGTCCTGACCTTTCCTTTGTTGTTGGCCTTGTTGCTCATTTTATGCAAAACCCCCGTGAAAGTCATTGGAAAGTAGCTAAAAGAATACTTCGTTATGTTCGAGGTACAGTACAGTTTGGGATTCATTACAGTGCCCAAGCAGCTCCTCTATTAGTTGGTTTCACTGATTCTGATTGGGCTGGTGACCCTGATGATCGGAAGTCTACTGCCAGTTATGTCTTCACTCTTGGTTCAGGACTTATTACATTGGCTTGTAAGAAACAGGCTGCCATTTCTCTTTCGTCAGCAGAAGCAAAGTATCGTGGTGCCGTGGAAGCTAGTAAGGAAGCCTTGTGGCTTCGTCAGATCCTATCAGAATTTGGCTTT
>APFE030301144.1:6111-33546 GCA_000404065.3 Pinus taeda | reverse complement strand
TTGCAATCCAAGGAGGGTATTTCCCTTTCCTAGTCCAAGTATGCTTGTGATATTCTTCGTCATTTTCACATGGAAGACTGTAAGCCAGCCCCTTCTCCCTTTCAGTCTGGAGTCAAACTTTTCAGTCTCTTGTACTTCTCCTGAAGTTGATGCTACCTTATACCGTCAACTTGTAGGAAAACTCTTGTATTTAACCCATACTCGTCCTGACCTTTCCTTTGCTGTTGGCCTTGTTGCTCGTTTTTTGCAAAACCCCCGTGAAAGTCATTGGGAAGCAGCTAAAAGAATACTTCGTTATGTTCGAGGTACAATACAGTTTGGGATTCATTACAGTGCCAAAGCAACTCCTCTATTAGTTGGTTTCACTGATTCTGATTGGGCTGGTGACCCTGATGATCGGAAGTCTACTGCCGGTTATGTCTTCACTCTTGGTTCAGGACCTATTACATGGGCTTGTAAGAAACAGGCTGCCATTTCTCTTTCGTCAGCAGAAGCAGAGTATCGTGGTGCCGTGGAAGCTAGTAAGGAAGCCTTGTGGCTTCGTCAGATCCTATCAGAATTGGGCTTTGAGCAGCAGCATCCGACTACACTTTGGTGTGATAATCAAAGTGCCATTCAGCTTTGCAAAGATCCAGTTCAGCATCAGCGCAGCAAACACATTGAACTTCACATGCACTTCATCAGAAAGCTCATTCATGACCATGTTCTTGAAGTGCAATATTGTTCAACAGATGATCAGGTTGCAGACATCTTCACAAAGGCTCTCACAGAGGCGAAGTTCACTAAAATTCGATATATGCTTGGAGTTCAGGAAGTTGTCACTAAGGGGGGATAGGCTCTAGTGCCTCCTTCCTTCTCCTATAGTGTCATATTTTTACATCCTTCAATCCTATCCCAAGTTGTTCTTAAGGGGGGATGTTAGGATATTCCGACACATAGGAAATCGTTAAGTTCAACTTGGTCTAGTATAGAGTTAGGTATAGAGTTAGGTAAAGTGTGTTTCTTTACCGTTGTACATTTTGTAACTTACAATCCGATGGTCACGATATGTAGTGATCCGACGGTGCATTCTCTCCTCGGTATTACCGACACTTGATCCGTGGCTTGACACCCGATTGGTCCATGAATTCTATTTAAAGCGCATGGAGGGTCATTTGTAGGTTAACCGTGCATGAGAGAAAACTTATGTAAATTTTCATTCTTTTATTAATAAATTGCCTGTAGTAGCCACGTTGGCGCAGGTCGTGGACTGTTTCCCTCTCTGACGGTTTTAACCACGTAAAAATACTGGTGTATTGATCTGTGATCTGTTTGTGAGCGGTGTCCTTTTGGTGTTCTGTCTGAGGAACTTACCCTGTAAATTCCTACAAAGGAAAGAAGTTATTTTCACTGATACTATTAACTCACTTGCGCTTATCGATCAAATATTTCAGTGGTCAACTGTGTGTCAGCGATATGTGGATATGTCCATGCAAGAGATGAATAACAATAAGATTTGGTCTAGGAGACTAGAAAATGATGCATGTGTTCCAAAAGTATTTGATTTTAGAGAAATTTTTTATTTGTGTGTAGATAAGTTTAATTTAAAGAGGAGAAAAATTATACTAGCAGCAAAAGATATTCCTATTTTTTTGACTTCAGAGGCATTCAGGTGCATATTCAAATTTCATATATGTGCTTAGATTTTTTAAAAACAAATAGTTTTTTAAAGTCACAAACATGTGGTTCAAACATCATACAAGAATTCATTTCTCCAACTTCTAAGGTTCCTTATGATCTTTCCTCTCTAGATATTACTTTGTTTAGACAGCCATTTAGAGAGTCCTATTGGTTGTGTTCCCATTTAATTGACCAAGAAACTATGACTAGTGTACCAAGATCCATCCTTTATGTGCTTCATTATTCATATAAAAAAATTGTGTATTCGACTGGGCTGATCTTATTTCAAATAAATTGGATTTGTAATTAGTGAATTTCTTCAAAATCGGTAGATTCATCATGATGGCATATCTGATAAGAACCCTGGTCTCTAGTCATGTCTTTGATGACTTTCCGCATAACCCTAACTTCAACTTTAACGAAGAAACGATGCAGTTTTGTTATCCCATATTATGGAGGTAGGAAACTACTTCAAATATTGTCTAATTTAAGATATTTTTGTAATGCAAGTTATTTACATAATAACTAGACAAGAACCACATCAAATATCTGACGAAGCGCAAGTTTTCCTCCGAGGAAAGGGATACATGAAGAAACAGGAAGTCATTAGTGTAATTTTGGGGTAAAAAATGGGCCTTAAAACAAAAATGTACAAGAAAAATCAACTTTATAATAACCAATAGGATTCAATATGATGATGTCCACCATGGGGGATGATTCACCATTTTTGGAGTAAAAAGGTAAAGAGATAAATAATAATAAAAAAATATTTTTCAACTCATATTTTCACCTTATCTCCCTATGATTTTATTCAAATTTCGAGTGCGAGAACTCATTGGATGCAGAATTTATTTTTTCATTCAAGAAGTACCCATGTTGCATACTATCGATGGTCCCTACTATAAGAAAAATGTGAAATACATGATTGCAATCTTGTTTTTTCATGTGTTTCACATTTTCCGTGTAGTAGGGTCCATTGAAAGTATGCAATAAGGGTACTCCTTGGATGAAAAATTAAATTCCACGTCTAATGAGTGCTCACACTCTAACTTTGAGTAAAATCATAGGGAGATAAGTTGAAATTAAGAGTTGAAAAAATAGTTTTTATTTTTTCCCTCCAAAACTTGATGAGGTAGTCTAATCTTATTTGATTTTTCCACTATTATTTTATAATATTCATTAGGATGCCCATTTTATACCTTAAAATTTATCTAATGAATAAAATTATTCGATTTTATGGGCTTTGAGGTAAACCAATATTGCTTCCAAGAATTGTTATAGGCATGCATTTTGTCATCCAAGTATGTAGGCAATACTATGATTGGCAAGTTAAATTTGAAAAGGAAAAAAAAATATTTATTTTCCATTTACCATTGGATGAGTAACTATGAAGAATGGAAGCAACCTTGCAGATCTTGTGAAGTATTTGCATTGTTTATAATTAAAATAAGTTGAAGTCCAGCGAGACATTGATCCAAAAGGCCTATTTATCCCACATCTAGGTACTATCAAATGCGAGAGCTTGTTGACAAGACTTGCAAATGAAAATGAAAAGAGTCACAATTCTCCCAGCAATAATCAAGAATCGACAATGAGTACTAGAGAAATAATTAAAAAGGTGAGCATCAACAATAAAACAAATTGTAAACAAAGAGGCAGAAAACCTAGTAACAGAATCTTCAATTTGCACATTCAAAACTACTCTAGCTTCATCTTCGAGTGAAAGAAAATGAAAATATATTGAAATTGCAAAGCTAATTCACAGTCAACTATCAGCTGGCATGGATGACAAGGAGCCTTATCAGATGCTTATTCCAGAGAAAATGCACATGCCTGAATTAAGAAGATACAAAAGTTTCTTGAAAATAAAAAGCATTGAAGAAGCTATCAACGTGGAAATTGAAAGCGATTTGCTACTTGATTGGGTTAGTACTTCTTTGAACGAAAATAAAAAAAATGATGGAGAAAATTTCAGAAGAATTTTCTATTTTGTTGATCACTCTATCACTTGTTAAGATGCAAACTATAATAGGGAAAATAAAACATTGAAAATTTAAGGATGCATAATAAAAAAAGTTATTGATAAAGTAGAAATGCATGTTCATATGTCTGGAATTGTAGCCACCATTGTTATGAGATTCCATGAAGCTACCAAGAATGTACTTGTAGTGTCTATTGAGCAATGAGAAGACAAGTAACTCATAATAAAAGTAACAATAGAAGAGATAGAAAATGATTTAAGTTCATGCCCTTTGTTGATGACTCCAATCACAATATGGACACAGTGATATGCAATTCCTAGTGCTAGCACATCTCATGGTTCTATTAAGTTATGAAACTCATTATTTCAATAAAATGTCACATTGTCACTAATATATTCCAGAGGTTAGAAATCATTGAACTTGCATGACGAGAGGTTTTTGATATGCTATGATTAACATTGGAAATCAACTCATTTCTCGATTTGGTGAGAACTAATATTAACAAAGACAAGTCTTTCGTTAACAATGACTTACTTACATTTAGTCAAAGGCTTGAATTGTTGTCTGATCTGGACAACAAAAAAAAAAAAAAAACAAAGAACTACCAAATGCTAATTGAATGAGGCAAATCAAAGCTATATGGTCCAAAAGAATCAGTACACTAGAAAACATTATTTCTGAATGTGAGAGCATAAAGAATAGCAGAAGTGATGCATTTCTAGAGGAGATGCAAATTGTTCAAGATCCAGATGACCCACACATCATACATAATTCTAAATTTATCACAAAAGATACACTAACATTTGAATTGGAAAATTAAAAAAAAAAACAATGACAAAACAATTTGATGATATAACTTATTTTACTTCAGAAAAAAATAGCAAATGGCTAGTTGGATTTGTTAGTATTAATGACGAGAAGTCTATCTTAGCTACTTAATTACAAGAAGAGGCCATGGATATTGAAAGGCATATATTCAATCAACATGTTAGGCTAGAGTTTACAATGGGTTCGATGAAAGAATTCATTGAAACTACATTGAAGACATTGGTTCAACAAGTCATGGATGCAGAAGACAACTAATAGTGAAATAATTGGTGTATATGCTTTCACATATTGTAAGTGTCCTTAAATTTCCACATATTAATTTTATGTTTATTAGTATTTATTCATCAGGATTTGTTAATTTTATTAATGTCACCTAGTCCAATTTCTTAATGCAATTCCTTGTTTTCTTTTGCAGTTGCTTCATTCCTTATTGCAGTTCATGGAAGACAAATCTCAGTTCCCATTGGGGAAAAAACATTTACTTTTCCTGAATGCAAGAGCAGGTAGTTAAAAAGAAGATGCTATAATAATATAGTGAATGAGCCAATGAAATAAGCCATTGAGCATTTTCATTACCGATATAAGCGGTTCCTGCTAAGAATCAGAGTTCATAATGCTTTGCATAAGATCTTGTATGAATCTATATTATGTGTATTTATTTTAATCATAGCTATGATGATTGGAAGTTGAAACTCAAGACGATCCTTATTACTGTGATTGTATTGCTTAATGTTAGAGACTTATGCTTTCAACTCCTATATTATTCCATGGATAAATATATGCCAACAACATGAAACATGAAAGTAGTTTTGTTTGCTATGAAACTTGAATAATGTTGATTGTCTTCATATTTTAAATTTGTGCGGAGTGCGATACTCCAACAAAGGGTTTTATTACACTTTCCTTGTATCTCCTTATTGTACGTAATGTAATATTTTTACTATATTTCGAATTGAAATTGATATATTGATTCTATGTGATTTCGATTTCAATTTCATTTTGACTGGTTTTGTGCGACACTACACAACCTTTGACCAATTAGATAGTGGTGGAGCTTTGTGCAGAGAGATTTCATTATATAGGAAGATCTCATTGTGTAGGGATATTTCATTGTGTATAGAAAATTCATAAACAATGAAAGAATATCCCGCCACACATATTTCTTACGGCGCATTCTTCCATAATGGGGTAGGTAGCACTGCGCATAGTGAAAGCTTTGCAGAAGGAATTTCATTGTCCCT
The DNA here is from genome assembly GCA_000404065.3 of Pinus taeda. NCBI lineage: Eukaryota > Viridiplantae > Streptophyta > Pinopsida > Pinales > Pinaceae > Pinus > Pinus taeda. The sequence continues at coordinate 27,836 of APFE030301144.1, read as the reverse complement.
CCAAACTCCTTACAATGAAAACATTATTTGTACCATCGCATAATTAAAGCTTCTGAATCTCTGCATTTCCATATAATTCTAAGACATACTGTTGAGTGGAAACATGTGTGAAGTGTGGCGGTGTTGACAAAAGATATATGCAGAGGTAAGAAAAAGTGCAAGAGTGCTTTGTGCAGTAAAAATTTGGACTTCACTTCCACACTTCGCACTAGAATCGTATTAACGTTAGACTATTACTAAATAATATGAACATTAAACTATTAATAAATATCAACATTAATGTGTTGGAGTCTCAAATTTGAATGAAGCTTCCCATTGGGGAGAGGAAACTTGCCTTTGTAGAATGAGAATAAACTTGTCTCCTTACAACCTCAAGAACTTCTTGCCACATTGGACAACACTGCTAGGTGATAAGCATTTTTTTGTATATATTGAATTGCCTTCCCAATGAAACCTTCTTGATAGTGTGAATGAAATTTCCCAATTTAGAATTAAAAAAAGAAGTTAAATACCTTTACCATGATTATCATGTTTTCTAAAGAGGGATAAGTAGTGTACGGAGCATTGCTTGTGCCAAAAGTAGTGTGTAGAGACTTTCTTGCGCAAATCTTTTTGCAGAGTGAAAGTTTCGCACAAGAAAATTTTTCACAAGTGTAGCAAATCTTTTCCTGAAATCAACTAAAGCCTATTGAAACTCCTAGCTCTTATAATGTAGACATAGTTGGCCTATATTTCTACGTAGGAAAATACTAACCGAACAAACAGAACCAAGACATTATGGACACATTAACTATGAACCTTATTAGATAAATATGCAAAAGTTTTAAATCCAAAATAGTTTAAAATTAATTTCATTTGTGTGGAATAAAATCTCTACAAATTAAAAGCTTCGAATAAGGAAAGCTTCACGCAAGCAATCTTCGCACAATGAAACATAGTAATAACATATTAACATTAATAGTTTAACATTAATTTCATCCCTATCGAATAAAGTTCCCTATGCACCCCCTCTTCTCCCACACATACCCCATCCTTTGCACAGTCAAGTTATGCATAATGAAACATAATAATATTAATTCAGAATTTGTTCATAGTTAAATTAATTAAATTTCCCTTTGCATCCCTTTTTTCCCATACATATCCCGTCCTCCGCACCATAGAATCTCTACACAAAGAAAACTTCACAAGATAAAGCTTCACACAATAAAACAAAATATTAGTATATGCCACAAAAAAGGAAAGATTTCGGTATCGATAATAACTTAATAAATGTTTCAGGACGTAGAAAAATTTGAGCATCATCACATTACCACAAAATCATTTTTCTTCGAAAATTATCAGAAAGCTAACACTAAATAGTACCTTAAAAGCCACAACTCCGAAAAATTGACCATCCATCTCCATATTACACCTTCATATAAGCACATCATAATAGAAATGAGTCTCAGACTATTTAGTCGAGAAATAGTCTGGGAAATAGGATCAATTTGCAATACAAGGAAAATAAATAGATCCATTCAAATAAGCACCATTTAGTCTACATCTCCATTCTCCTCCACATACCCCATCATTCACAAAGGTTCCAAAAAGATTGATAGTTCTATAAAATCACAACTCTATGCAACTGCTCTCCTGCACAACTAAATATGTGAAAAAATAATTTTGTTGTTGCTCCAAAGAATAAAAAATAATAATATTAATTGAAAATTTGTTTAACGCCCCCCTCACCTCGCCTTTACAAAGGACTTGTAAACACATCAATTCTAGCACCGTTGGGAAGAGAAATAACACACAATTAGAGAACTCACAAAATCAAGAATCAATAGCATAATCAAAACTGATGAGAACTAAACACTTTCATGAAAATCCATATTGGAGGACATCCAATAAACAAAAAGGTAATGATCTCATTGATTCATTATAACTACATTTCCTTAAAATTTGACGAACCTTTAAACTATTGTTTTAGCGTATTGTTGAAGGGCTCTAACTTGTTTTTTAATTTTTTTGGTAAATATAAGCAACCAATGTTGATATTTCCTGCAGACTTCAACAACAAAATACCTATATAGAACAAACTTCGACAACAACAATGGCCTATCTTCAGGAACTCTAAGTTCATATAACCGAATTGCTTTCCCTTTCCTTATGTTCCCCTTTGCCAGATAGGAAAACCTCAACCTCTACAAATATTCGAGGAGGATATTGTCCAGTTACCATGCAAATACACTTTCCTTAAAAACACATCTTGAATTAAACAAAATTTTAAACAAGATTTCTGCTTCCACAATATAGAATACCATAACTGCATTAATTCATTAGCAAACATCTACTTTGATAACAATCTTCGATTAGTTTAACACATTTCTTTGTTCAAAGCTTTTGTTTTGAGGAGCTCTCATCGTGTGCCAGAGGAGTGGTGGGGGGGGCATTCCTTCGACTAGTGCTTTGTCTTGTTTTCCCTTATTTCACATTAAATTAATATTTTAAAGTTATTTCCACATATTTTCTCACTTATGACACTTTCGAATATGATAACAATAATAATAATTTTGAAGAATAGTATTCTTCACACTATGCAATGATCCACTGGATCAAATTTATTTAATGATAAAATTTTATTATTAGTAGTAGTTTGTTCATGAGCAAAATGTGTTGACAACTTCCTTCTTTGCTAGGAACTAGAAAACTCCTCTCGTGGTCAAATTCCGCTGACTGTTGATTATTTTTTACTATGATTTCTCCTATTTACATGTTGAACTTTTTTGACTATCTAATACATATGTTACACATTTATAAGGTAACGTGACAATTGTAACCCATTAGGGGAATTTTGAGGTATAAAATGGACCTCCTAAGAAAAATGTACAACCAAAATAAACTTTATAAGAACCAATAGGATTTAAGATGATGATGTCAACCATGGGGGATGATTCACCATTTTTTGAGTAAAAAGGTAAAAAGATTAAAAAATAATAAAATCATAAAACTACTTTTTCAACTTGCCTCCCTAAGGTTTTACTCAAATTTCAAGTAGGAGTACGTTTTGGATGAAAATTTTAATTCCTCATCCAAGGAGTACCCATGTTGCATACTTTCAATGGACCCTGCTACACGAAAAATGAGAAATACATGAAAAACACAATTGCAGTCATGTTTTTCATGTATTTCTCATTTTTCGTATAGCAAGGTCCATTGAAAGTATGGAACATGTGCACTCCTTGGATGATGAATCAAATTATGCATCCAACAAGTATTGCCACTCGAAATTGGAGTAAACCTATAAGGAGATAAGTTGTAAATATGAGTTGAAAAAATAGTTTTTTCTTTTTTCCCTCTAAAATTTGATGTTGTAATCTAATCTTATTTTATTATTTCCACTATTATTTTATAATTTCCTTAGGAGGCCCATTTTAGACCTCAAAATTACCCTACTACACTAATTTTGGTTGTGTTGTCCATAGAAGCATTCTCTAGGTGTTCATCATATAATATTTTTAGCATACACATTATGAATGCATGTTAAATTACTTTCTGGGTGATATGGTTACAAATAGAATCGTCGTCTGGGTTGTATGATATTATTATGCTAGTTGCACGACATGAGGGATCATCTATGCAAGATCGTTTCAAGTGAAAGTGAAAAACGTGTAGCATTATTGGCAAGTAAACAATGCATTATTTGTTCTATATTGAGTACTTAGAATGTTTATACAATATATGGTACAATCATGTAGCAATGATGTACAAAGTTCAAATATTGCATAATGTAATAATACCAAACATGTTTACACAAGATGAATTATTGTCATATAGTTCTTACGTGTGAATTACTTCCATTCTATGAAAATAGAGCCTCTTATTTTTCTTATTTATGTATATTTGATCTAACTCATATCATCATAGCACTGGAACTTAACACAAGCAGAAGAGGTACCGTTAAGGACAATGATAACTTTTTTGAGAGGTATGTTTATGTTCTATTTATTGTACTTTGATTATATTTGCATTACACTAGCCAATGTTTTTTTTTTTTGCCATATTTTTAATGTACTACAAGTAAAAGCAAAGATTTTTCAAATTCAAGGAAACACATAACACTTAGAGATTCTGATCCAAGACAACAATTACAAAGAAAAATAGCACTTTGAACATTTCTATATAACATTTGTATTTGTTGAAACTAAAATCTATTTAGAATTTATGTACATAAGTAATGACTTTGCATTATTTTATTATGTTTTCATTAGACAATTCCTTGTTAGTTTCAATTATAATATCCTTTTAAAAAGTTATTTCATTGTATTATTTGCGAACAAGAAAAATATATCAATTTGAATGATGTCACAGTAGAGATGGATGAGAGTGTAGAGATAGCAAAGAGCAACACTACATAAATAGATATCGCAATAGAAAAACAAAAGCAATATAAACCAGCGAAGAAATAAAGGCAAATAGGTAGTTTTGGGCATGTTTAATTAACTTTGTACCTTTTTTTTTGCCTTTTTGTTTTTAATTTATTTCAATTCAATGCTCAATACTAGGCAAAAATAAATTGAGTCTACGTCGTTGTTGATTGAAGATGTCAATAATAATATAACTGGGACGATTTTTCATGGCATTGTCTTGATTACATATCAAACATTTTTAGACAAAGAAAACAAGACAAAATAAATATTTTGTGCAGACTTAACATATAAGAAAGAAAAAATGACAATAACATTACTTATGCCAACATAGTTAATTGAACAACATGAGTAAAAAATATTGCAAATGTTTGTGTTTCTATTAGATATTTCAAAATAATTCTAAAGCATAAATACGACAGTGGTGATTGTGAAAAGGAGATTTGCCTAAATATTTTTAGCAGTACAGAAAACATTTGTCTTGTTTGTTCAGAGCATCATTTTTTTTTCAAAATATGATGATTGCAAATCTGTCGCATAATGATGATTTATTTCTAGTTGGCACAATTGATTCTATTTCAATTTTGGTAACGCACACAACAATGCAATATGTACTAGAAATCAAAGATGAAAATTCAGAACAAGATAGGGCAACAATAAGCTTTGATTTATTTGAATGTTTTATTGTTACAAAGTTATTGTCCATGTGGTTTTTTTCTCACTAGGAAAAACAACTTTCATTGAATTAAAAACGAAGTTACATATGTGTAGGTTATTTTCTTACAAATGATGCATATATAACAGGTTCAAGTACACGATAAACTTGTTTTGGCATGTGTTTCAATTCAAAGAGATGCAACAAAGCTTTTTTCCGCTGATCTTGCTAAAAAATATAGTTAGAAAATAAAAAAGAGTTTTTTTTAACTTCACAATAGACGTTGATATGCCCATTGAAAACATGAAATAAATCCAAAAATATAAGAGACATTCTTTCTTCATTGAGTGGAATATGCACGGTAAACTATATTATATTGTTTATATAGACATGGATAAATAACAAGAAATAAAAAGACATTTGATTTCATGTTACTAAGCCTCTATTTTCTATATCAATTTTACAATACTTCCAAGGATACCAGACAACAATTAGTGCATATAGGAATCCATTCAATATTGTATGTGCAAAGTGCAGTACTCCAATTACAAGTGTTAGAACTATGAATAAAACTATTATTTATTGCACCGCTTGCAAGCAGGACTCTCACTTACTTTATTTCTATCAATTAAACTGCATCATACATGCAAATCAAAGGACTGAAATACAATGTATTTTGAGGGGCGTGGAACTGGAAAAAGTATTACCTACACTACCAAAATTTTCCTATGAGAAATATTTTGCAAACAAATAAGATGTTATGAAAATTTTCTCCAATTTCGAGACACATGGCACATTTAAAATAAACATCAAAACACAGTTATACATATATAATGACAATTTTCTTTGTTTACATTATCAAGCAATATAGTAATGACACAATTCTCTTTGCTTGCATTACCAAGCATCCTAACATTGCCACTTAAAGTTTACGGTTTAGGAATTGCATTTTTTTTCGAACAAGTCTTTCATTTTAATCGATGAGTGGGATCTGATTTCACATTATCAATCAATATATTTTTCCCCTTGGAAAAAATTGTAATTTTATTCATAAGACAAAATTACATGTTGTAGATGCTAAAAATCATATGCATATGGTGTCTTCTTAAGTTCACAGGAAACAAAATAATATATTATATAATATATATATATATATATATATATATATATATATATATATTATATATATATATATATATATATATATATTATATAGATAGATAGATAGATAGATAGATAGATAGATAGATAGAATAGATAGATTAAAACTATTATTTTCTCCCTTTATTTTTTTCCACCTTTCACTAATCTCTAGTGTTGGGAGTGATTGTTACAATGGAAAGTTGATTTTCATTTGTATGTATGGGAGAGACTTTGTCAGAATCAGATCCTTCTGATCCATGAGTTTGCTTGTTGCCAATTATTTCCATTCTTTTTATTTGAGAATCTTGTTGCTGCAAAGGTTTGCTGGGGTCTTTCTCCTCCTTTAGTGTGTTGTTCTGGACCTTTTTGGTCATCTATTTCTGCTTTATATTATGTTGTTTCTGCTTTTTCTACTTCTTCATCCAAGGGAGCTGTATATTTCCATCCTTTTGGATTTTTCTGTTGCTTCTTGCTCCATTTGGGGATTTGTTTTGCTTGAGGACAGGCACTATGGAGGTGTCCTATTTGTAGACATACACGACATTAGAAGGTTGTATTTTTGTAGTCAGAAGGTTGAGTCCACTGTGTATTATTGAAGTTAAATGTTATGTTGTCTAGTAATCCCTGTCTAAGATCTACTTCAATGCATATCCTAGCAAAAGTAAATATCCCTCTTGTAAGTTTATCCCCGTCAATCTTTAGGAAATTTCCCAGGGCATTCCCTATGGCTGTTAAAACATTGTGATGCCAGAAGTGTAATGGGAGGTTATGCAGCCTGACCCAAACTGGCATCTTTGATACCACCATTGTGTTGGCGTCAAATTCTAGAAACCAAGGGGTCATGAAGAGTCCTACATTGCCCCAGAACCATGGTCCCTTATTGAGGATATGTTCCCTTTCCTGTATTGTTCTTAATCTGACTGTAAAAAACCTTTGGGGCATAAGTATATTTCACAATTTGGTGACCAGTTATCATATATCCATTGGTGCAAAACATCAGATTTAGGCCAAAACCATTAAATCTGCATATAACTGATTTGGAATAGAGATTTATGTACAAGTCTTTTACCTTAGGCATTGCAATGGTGAGAGCAGGATTCTCATATTTTTGTTCTATAATGTAGGGCCCTGGTAGCTCGGGCAGTGTTGTTGGTTTTGATTTGTGCTTTTTCCTTACCTTTAACTCCATCCTTAAAGGAGCCTAAGCTCTTTGAGCTGGTTATAGTGCATCCACCCCGCAGACGCAGGTTGATCATGATGTTCGAGTCTGTGGTAATGCCATAATCCTTAAGTGTGAGGTTATCCTGTAAACTGAGACCTGAGTAGATCAGATTTTTCCTGTATGTTGGTATACCGAGGTGGTTCTCGATTTTATGACTTAACTCCTTAATCCTCTTCCCCTTCTAGATCCTCCAGCAAATATTCCTGCCTTCCAACGTTTTAATGAAAATTTGTATCAGATCTGCCTCAGTAGAGTGTGGATCTATCTGAGAAGGGGCTTGATATATTGCCCATGTGCCCATATCTAACGGATCCAACATATCAATGCTCTATCTGCTTCTTTCTTTGCCAGATCCTGTTCTCCGTGGGGTGGTAGGTCTATGTATAAAGCACCCAAACGGATGCCCCTTAGATTCTCCTGTGCTATCATGACCCTCGTAGAGGGTTTCCCATTTCCTTTTGTCACAGGGTCTGCTAGACGATGGTAATCAAAGGAGAAAGGTTTGCATATCGTCAGATCTGACCAGCGTATGAGCCTAACTGCCATTTGGCTGCCCACATTAAAGTTCCCATGGCCAGATCTATAAGGAGCACCGTGATTCAGGTAAGGGGAGGTCATCTGTGGCCGTTGTGGAGGTCGCTCTACCTCTGGGGACTCATAACTTTATTCACGGTGTCACCAAATGATTGCCTGCTTTTCTATATCATCTTGCACAACTGTTGTTATTCTGCATACTCCTTTGATGCTTAGATCTGTGGGCTAGAGTGCGACATTGGCCAACTTTATTGAGAATTCCCCAGTAGGAGAGCCAACATGTAAAAAACCATATGAGCTTTGTAAGGCTTCCCCTGGTGCAGGGCAGACCCAATACAGAAGAAAAATTGAATCATCGAGGTCCCCGCCATTCTTAGTCTCTATTGGGGGTTCGAAGAGGCCTTTCAGTCATTCCCAAAGGGAGGCCCGCAGGAGCAAGCCTATCCCATCCGCCAAGATCAGAAGGACCGAGCCATGGCCATAGTCAAGGTTGCCCAGTGTTGTAGCATCAAGGTCGACCAGTGTGGCGGAGGCCGGTTCGACATCTGAAAACTGACAAACCCTAGCTGCGTGTGCCATTTATTTGAGCTTCCGGATCACAAAATTTTAATGAGGCACTTTTATTAACCAAAATGTCCTTCATTTTCTAAAGAGATTTCAACAAATTGATCTTATAAATCAATATATTATACTCGTGAGAACAATATTAGCAATGTAATCATTAGAGAAAACAAGACGATTGCGTGTACTCATGAAAATGCTAGTATGACATTTTACAAAAATTTATTCCAATGAACTATTTTATTCAGACTCTATGTTTATACTATGTTATGTTATGTTTTCTTTCTTGCATTCTCGTTTTTTACATTGTTTTATTGATTTATCGAATTTTCAAGTTCTATAACTAGTTAGTCAATATTGTAAGTTGGTTATGTGGCAGTTTATAACTTGGTTAATCAGTTTCTTGTGACATTGTTATTAATTAATGGACTCTACAATCATGGTTTTCTTTGTTTACAATTTTGACCAATCCAACATCCTTTCTATTAAAAAGTTATTTCATGCAAGATTTAAATAAATATATAAATAAATCATTATCATACAGAGCTAAAACAAATTTCTAAATCGAATAAGAAATATTACCATATAAATTATAAAATCTGTTGCATTTATACATATGTCTGTAATCCAAAAGGTTGGTATGTTTTTTCCTTTAACTCTGTCGAGAATATTACAATACATGTCCTTTAGCATATACTGAATTTCAAAATTGATTAAGCGAATAAAAAAAACTGGTAACGATCTATTTACTAATTAACCATTGTTTCTTTACATTAACACTTCTAGTGATTATGCTGTCAGAATGGAGATCTAATTGCTATGTTCATGTTTTGCAAGAGATCTTATGAAAACATTCATATGAAATCTATTCCATCTTCGAGTCGCCTAAATGTTTGCTGAAGTTCCTATGTTTTATCTACTAGCTTTAAAATATCTTGACTAAGCATTAAGATATCTTGGCTGAGCATTAAGATATATTAGCTTTCTATATGTGCCTCTTCCTAGGTTCTCCTACCATTGTTTCTTTGGACTATTTATTTGATGTTACTAACAACTTCAAAAAACAATAGAAAAATTATAAAGAAAAACCTTAAAACACTTAACACTTTCAGAACAACAAAGAAATGCAGTTGCCTATAACTTCCTAATGAGTCTAGAAAAAAATGAGCATTGACAAATTGCTTTGACAGGAAACATGCCTACATATGATGTGTCAAAGGCGATAAGTCATGTAAATCATGAATTGACATCTACGTTTTGAAACGACAGTTAACTAGTATCGATTTTAATGGTGTTTATTAACCAATGATCGTCATCAATATGGCTAGTACTAATTTTCCTAGTCTTTAATCATAAAAGGCTATTGTGAAGTATGTTACTTTAAATCATATACATTTTACTTAAATTCCAACTTAACATAGTCCAATTGATATGATTACATTTCATGATTAAACCATTTTACATGCTTTATAAATCAATATCGAGATACTATTTTGTTAATATCCTAAACCACATTATATTTTGATTAACTAAAGTTATTCTACCAATAAATAAAAGTATTTTTTGTATCTATTAAATGAACCAACGCGTATTCAACACATTTGCTATGTAAACATGCCTTGCTATCGTCCAACTTTTACTTTGTGGAATACGAAGTGATTTCATATCTTAGATGTTAATTCGTGACTTGGATGCCTTATTGCCTTTGTCAGATTATTCAAATATTAAATGAACTCCATTCACTAAAATACGTAAATTAGGTAACAACTTATAACTTCGTATGGTTTCTGTCATTTTGCGTTAGCTAAAAACTAGCATTCCAAAAGTATTATAAGATTTCTTGCACAATAAAAGCTTCAATTGCAAAATCTGCACCTTAAAAACCTAACAAGAATTTTAGGATCCGAAAAACTTTCAAGATCATTACATTTCCAAAAACCATTTTGATATGAACATCACCATGAATCTATGATTGAATAGCACCATACATTTCCATGTTGCACTTTCATATAGGCACAACATAATAGAAATGAGTCTCAAACTATTTAGTCGAGAAACAACCTTCGAAATATATTCAATTTATCATCGAAGAAATGGAATCGGGTCCATTCGCATAACTATCAATTGGCCTCTAACCTAATGTCTAACACGTAAACTGTAGTTCCTCCAAATATCCTCTGTTCACAATGAACCTTTCTGACTGGTCACATGTAGATACAAACTACCAATGACTAGCACCAACACCAAAAACATCTCTAATCGAAGTCGTTCTTTTAAAAGCACTATGTATTCTTTAATTCACTAAATAAATATCGAAGGAAGTATTTTATAATATCGATAGATACAATTTTATTGATATGTTTGAAACTAATAATCATTACACAATGCATCAGAGTAGATGCTATTAAGCATTTCAGGGATAACGTAATTGCATATCGATTTGATGAATAACTGTTAATATGAATGCTAAGCATTAATTAATTATTCAATGCTATGTGCGATTTCCAAGTTTTCACATCTTTGTAAACGTTACTGTCTCGACAAAGTTTTGCATATAACACACTCGTCCTTTATCACATGATTTATTAAATTCTTCCATTAATGTGTACGTTACCTATTATCATTACAATAATTACGTAATAAAATATGTTATAAACACTAATATTAAAATGTACAAATAACAGGTAGTATATGTGATATTAAATTTGATAAATGAAAATGGATATTGTATATTGGTTATGAAGTGATTGTATGGAATTGTATGTTATCTTTTAACTTTTCCGCACTCTCTCTGCACTCAAATAAAGATCTGCAATCATGCACGTGTTTTGAGAAAAAATATACAAAATAATTTAGTGTAGAGTGCGGAGTTACACACAATGAAATGTGAAAGCTTCCTCCGTGCAATGGACTTCCTCCACACTTCCGCACATGTGCCTAATTTTAAAAAGATGACCGTAAAAAAAATATTCTGCTCAATGATGTGATAATTGATGCAGTTGATTCACATCTCATGTATTGTACTAAAACACAAGACAAGAATCTACTCTACTCTTTAAACAACAGAAACCAAGAATCAATGAAAATAATAACCGAAAAGAGGAAGATAATCAAAGACACATAGCAAAATTGTTTCTCTGGGAAATCCACTGCTCAAAACCTCGATTATCTATTGCATTATTCAAAAATCTGAGTGATAATACAAAGCTTGTTCTCACAAGAACAATTCCGCACAAGTATGATCAACTCTTTACCTCACAAACCCACACTGACCAATACTTAGTCAATTTATGCTACATGTTGAGCCCCTATTTCCTTGCATAATTCCTGTGAGGAATAACCCATATTTAATTGGGAATTCCTTCTTCCATAATTGTGCAATCCAAAGCCAGGTCCTATTCTAATTGCATGCATGATCTGTACAACTCAGATCCTTCTACAACTGATAGTACTATGTCTCTGCACTCTAGTCTCAAGTGAGTCTTTCTCTGAATTGGCATGCATGAGTTTTTCATGAGCGAATCTTCAATTAGCTGGAGTAGCACTAATGATGCACTAGTACACCAACTCACTACTAAATCTCTACTAGTTCCACAAATAGTTAGAAATAGTTTAACTGTCTATAACTCAATCAAACTGAGTTATGTAATTATAACTCCAATGAACTCATCATGGATCCCTAAAATTTAGGGAGAAAATATACATGACTACATAAAGACTTCCAACTCGAAATTCCTAAGATAATTAAGTCAATTAAACTTAATTAACTATTTACAAGTTTCTATGAGAATAGAATTCAATTTTAATTCTCAGTTTAATTCAAGGACAAATTAAACTAGAATGTCTTGTGGCCATTTCTCAACACTCTCTCTCAACAAGAAAGGGATTATCAGTTACCCCAATCTTGTCTTTGTGAAACTTGAATTTACATCTTGATAATGCCTTTGTCAAAATGCCAGCATCTTGCTTGTCCGTGGGAATGTACTCCAACAACATAATGCGCCTCAATACACAATCTCAGAGATGATGATATCGGATATCAATATGCTTGTACCAATCATGCAAAACTAGATTTCTAGAGAGTTTGATATAACTATGATTATCACAGTAAATCACAGTTGGATCCATCTGTTGACCAAACAAACCAACTAGGGTCTTCCTCATCTAGATGGTCTCACATGTTGCCTGACTTGCAACCGTGTATTTTGCCGCTGCCGAACTGAGTCAAACTAATCTTTATTTCCTGTTGTACCAAGAAATTACCGTTGACTCAATATTGAATATCCCTCTTGATGTCCTCTTCTTGTCAAATGGGCTCCCTGCCCAATCTACATCGATGAAGCCTTGAAGCTTCACTCCCTCTATCTGTATGTACCACAATCCATACTAAGTAGTGCCCTTGAGGTATCTCAACACATACTTTTCTGCCTTCCAATAAAGCTTGGTAGGCCTAACCATCGCTTGAATAAGATGATTAACTGCATAGCACATATTCGGTCGTGTGTTCACCAAATACATGAGTGAACCCACAAGTTGACTGTAAACAATAGTTTCCACTACTTCCTCTGAAGTAGCATCCTCCTTCCTCTAGTTACCTACTAGAGGAGTCTCCATGGGTTTGTTGCTCTCCATGTGGAACCTCCTGAATATCTCGTTGGCATACTTTCCCTGAGAAACAAACAATTCCCCATCACCCTACCATACTTCCATGCCCATAAAGTAATACATGAGCCCCATGTCTTTCATCTCAAAATATCTTGCAAGGTCCTCCTTGCAAGACTCGATCAACTGATCATCACCTGTCAAAATCAAATTTTCGACATATACCACAATGATCAACAATTTACCTTCCACCACTATGTGGTACAGGTTCACATATGCTTCACTGTTGGTGAAGCCCAAACCGATGAAGTAGCTATCAATCCTGGTGTGCTAAGCATAGGGTGCTTGCTTCAGCCCATATAATGCCCTCTTGAGCCAACACACATGCGACTCATGGTCGAAGGTCTCAAAACCTTTAGGCTGCTTTATGTACACCTCTTCCTTAATCGTGCCATTGAGGAAGGCTATATTTACATCCATCTGATGTATATTCGAACCCATCTGCACTGATAGTGCTAATACAAATCTGATTGATGAGTACCTTTCAACAAGAGCAAAGGTATCATGATAGTTAATCCCCTCTATCTGTGAAAAGCCTTGGGATGTAAAACTAGCCTTATGCTTCTCCACACTACCATCTACAACTTGCTTTACCTTTTAAAGCCATCTGGAGCTCACCACTGGCTTGTCCTTCTGTCTCGGGACCACATCCCAAACATTGTTACGAACTATGGAGTCATACTCCTCCACCATGACATTGTTATAGACATATTTGGGCATTGCAACCCCAATCATATATGTCCATAAACCAAGGGCTTCTGAGTCCCTAAAAATGTTTTTCATGCCCTAAAGGAACAAGGTCAGCTAATTACATCATCTCCCAAAAGTTCTCCACAGAAAACTGCTCAGAACTGGTCAAAATTGGACCATACAGATTGCCCAGTGCTAAGGGTGCGATGCATCTCACCTTCTCAGTGTAAAAAGTGTGATGCATACTGAAAGCCCTTCTGTAGGGTGCGATGGGCGAGAATAGACAAATGGCAGAGATAGTTTGCAAGGTGGATGATCATGGAATCTTCCAAAAACTTCTCATGTGACACTTGCCTCTCTGAATTCGCCCAGGGATGAGTAAGAGATCATCAATCTCCAAGTGGAATCAAGGACTATCAGAGAGAGGAAACTAATAAAAATCCCAGAAGCTGACTCACCCTCTTACAATCATCTATATATGGATCCCTCATCCCAGAGATCCAAAGGTTGGAATCTTGTATCGTGTAAGGAAGTGTTATTGATTCCCTGGTGCAATATCATAGTGTTGGGTGATCTAAGATTTTCATGAGGTGAAGAAGGGATTTCATGTTGGGAGGATGACATTGGGTCAGATCAATGGGTTGTAATCCTCTCTTCTAATCTCTATATCAAGAAAGCTATTCAAGTTTTCCTCCACATTCTTGTATGTTTGCTAATATATGCATGTATGTGGTCAATATATATCTGGTCCTATATTGTTTATGATTGTAGATCTCTGCACTTTGAAGGTATTATGCTGCTTTGACTTTATAGGTACTCTTTGAAGAAGATTGGTCAAGGGAGGAGCAGCAAAGATTTGTCAAAGGGGAGAAGGAACAAACAGAGAACCAAGCGAAATATCAAGGTTGGTATTCTTTGCTCCTCTCCTATCTACTTCTCATAAAAGGAAAATGAAAGTAACTTTAATATGTTTGTTTCTAAGATAGCTACCCGTCTTAGTGGGACTAGCAGCTCTGCATAGACACTAGATTTCCCGATAACAAAATGGCGACTCCGCTGGGGATTGAATAGCTTGTTTGCTTGTCTATATTTGTTTACTTTATAAACTTATAGATGGAGCCTGAAGTCAAGCCAGCTAGCCTTCAAACTGCATTTGCTATGCAAGTGCAAAGCAGATCAATGTTGCTTCAGTCTATCTCTGGGTTTTGTTTATAAACTGAACAATTGATTTTCAAACATCCTAATTGCCCTGGTGGTCACTCAAGTAGCCTCATTAGATCAGCCCCTATGATTTGCATTTACTAACTATCATTAGCTCGGCCTAAATCCCTGAACTAAGCTGCAAACTGTGACCCAGAACCAAATTGAAGTCTCATCCCTGGACCATCGCATCTTCTCCTCTTGGGAATCTGGATGCATCGCACCTCTCGTGTGCAGTAGGTGAGATGCATCGCTCTTTCCCTGTGTTACAGGTGCAATGATCAGATAAGACCTCTTCTGCTTCCAGATTTTGGTTTTTTGTTCACTCTCTTCAGCTTTATTCAGGAGTTTTGCTGTCTGTGATTAGTATACCTCTATGGAAACTCCCTTCCTTTGCATGATTCACCCTTCATAGTACAAAGAATTGTAAATGTTTTTATTTATTATTCGCCATTTACGATTCTCCTTTACAAAGAAGTAGCGTAATCAAGTTGTCATCTTTTGATTTGGAAGTGTCGCAAGTGTCGTTTTCAGTCAAAGAAAATAATTCTATTGTTCTTGATGGTCGATTACACTGTTACTCTTGTATTTGATTTGAATTAATAGTTTTTTCAAGTGTTGAAAGCATTTTTCAATTCAAAATTGCAAAGTGTCGTCATTATCTTCCTTTCATTTTTGAAAAGAAAATCGTTAGTACTGTCGCTTGAAACGATTCAAATTTGTACTTAGCATTCTTTTTGTCATTTACACATTAAGAAAGCGAAAACAAATACATGCACGTGCATTTGCATTTAGACTACTTGTTGATTTTGATTTAGGATAGTGCATATAGTGTGTGCTCTCTGCTCTTTGTTGAAAGAATTCCACTTCTCTTTCCTTAGTAGCTAGTATTTTCATTGCAAAAAGAAGATTAAACGTTCGTTTATCATCTTAGATTGCATTTTAGGAATTTTATATTTACATCACACGGTGAACCTGAAAGGAAAACTTCTTAAGAAAGATCAACTGTAAAATAAATTCAATGAACATAAAACTGCTTTGGAACCTAATGCACAACATTTAGAAGTCTAGGCTAGAGACGTATTCTGGCGTCGTAAAGCTTGGTAACTATTGCTTTCATCGTAGGTTGGGTGATTCCTCCTCTTTGAGACAACAAGTTCCAGTATGGACTTGTGCTCCCACGTACCGTCAAGTATTTATTGGGAGACCACAATAGGCTATATCCTTTATCCTTAGGAAGTTGTGTCTGTCGCCCAATCGATCACAATGCATTGAACACAACATTCAGGAAGATTGGCAGAAGTATTCTGCAGTTTTGTGATTGGTTTCGTAATCCCTCTGTCTAGATTTCCAGAGTAGTCTCTTTCGTTACTTTTCAGACTCCTTAAAGGAAAAGGTCCATCTGAGCACTTATCACTTCAGGCTCATTAAAAATCGAAGGCAACTAGAGTCATCTTTAGCTTTTTGTCGACTCTTAAAAATTGAAAAAGCAAGTTGTGTCAAAGCGTCTAAAATTAATTAAATTCGGAATCATTTTTCCCCTTTATTTTCAGTTGATCAAGTAATCCGTAATCGTGGAAGAAAGTCAATCGAAACCCCGTCTTTCACAGAGACTTACGAGTCAACCATCTTTGACTCCAGAAACAAAACTATTCTGGACAAAGCGAACTCGTTTAACCGGATCAAAGTCCCCTGGTTTGGTTGGAACAAGTTTTTCGACATCCTCATAGACTCCGGTTACTCCAACCATTTCTAGTATCCCTACATCTACAGAAGAAATTCTGCAGCCACAAGAGGACATTAGAACTGATCCTAGTGTAACGGTAAACACTTCTAGTCCTGAACTGGCTCCATCTACAGCTGATTTGGAAGGTTTTATTCCCCAAACATCTGTCGCTACAGAACCTATACCTTCTTCGGCACTAGAAATATTTACGGACCTGACGATCTACCTCTCCCACCTAGTTTGATTGCTATAGAAGAGATTGTGGAGGATCCTTCATCTAGTACTCCATTGCATTTTGGAGCCGGGATCACCCTATATCCTTCTTCATCAGAAGTTAGTTTCCCTTCATTGCAAGTTCCTGTAGAATCGCTAGGAAATATCTTGGATAGACTAGACATGTCTGAACAACCGTCAACATCTAGGACTGTGCCATCTATCGCAGCAACAGCAGAACCTCCTACTGCTACTCCAACAATGTTCGTCGGTATACCATCTGTCCCAAATAGCTCACAACTGCTAGATGGAGTCCATCCAGGGACTATTTTGACAATATGGTCTATTCCCATTTGTTCGTCTGGAATAATATCTGGAATCTCTTATGTTGAGTCTCAACAAATTGATCCTTCGCAACAGTATCAATTTGGGCAGTCTTGTCCCCAAAGGCCAATTGCTCCTTTGAGCACTGGATTTCCACCATATGGGGGGCAGTATACCCTTTCATTGTTTCCTTCGGGAGAACAACCATATGGGAGTTCGCAACAGAATTCAGGTCATGCTAGAATTACATCCAGCGGTTGGGTACCAATACTGCCTCAACAACCAAGAGTTGTATACACAATGCAACAAAGCTTACCTATGTCAAATATCCCCACTACACCGGCCATTGTGACAGTGTCACAAGTACAAGTGTTGCCTGTTGTATGCCAACCTCAAGTTTCTCAGGTTGCAATACAAAAGCCTCCTGTCTCCACAACACAGCCATAATCACCGATTAGTGGCTCCCTAACAGGAGCGACCCAGGTTCAAACGGGTACTATTACGCCTCATCTTGGTCAAATGACTAGTATTGGACAACAGCAAATGGTTTCACAACCATGGCTGGTGCAATATCAACAACCGCAATTCCAACAAGCTTACCAAGGATCTGAGCAACAAATATTTGCAAGTAATGGGCAAACGTATATTCAAAACAGTCAACATTATTCATTTCATAATGGTTATGCTCATCAACCTTACCAAAGTTATCAACATCAAATGCATTATGCTGGTATGCAAAGACCCACTAATCAGGCGATACCATCCTATCCTAGGTATACTTCACCGAACCTGAATCAACAGTTGCCCTTCATGGCGACTTTAGAGTTACCAGATCTAAATCGGCTAACAAACAATCCAATTGCTTATGCCGCTTGGTGGCTGGCGATTCCTCATAAACTTCTGTCAAATATTCCTAAACTTAATGGAAATCCGGGTGAAGACCTGTCAAATCATGTGATGACCTTTCATCTGTGGTGTTCATCCAACACTCTAAATGATGATTTGATTAGGCTTCGCCTTTTTCAGTGACCATTAACTGGTCCGGTAGCAAAACGATACATTGAATTGCCTAGAGCTTCATTTGATAACTTTAGCACCCTTGCCACAACCTTTTTAACCCATTTTCAATTACCCATAAGGTACGAAACAGGAACAAAGCTGCTTACCAATTTCAAATAGATGACAACCACTCATATATCTGATCATATCCATGAGTGGCAGTGTCATCGTAGAATGGTAAAAACATGTGTTCTTGATCAGCTGTTCGCTGAATGGTTTATTAAGCCATTTTTACCTTCTATAACAGAAGATGTGGCAAAGGGAGGGGTCGTCACTGAAGAGCAAGTCATTGCTCGTGCGCAATATCTAGACTTGATCTATACTCAGTCTGGCACGCTCTATGACAAAGTCCCTGATGCTCCCAGACCAGAATTTTTCATTCTTCCTCCTCCTAAATCAAACAAGGACTCTCATGCCGGTGATGGCGTGATAGGTACGACAAGCATGAAATCAACAAAGGCTACAACTAAGAAATCCCGTAATATTTCTGATCAAAATGCAAATGAAGAACTTCTCGCCTCAGAGGTAAATGCTGTGTCGACTGACAAAGGCAAAGAACCAAAGAAACTAGGAGGCAAGAAGAAAAAGAAAGGGAAAAAGAAGAAATAGGAGGGGATGTCTCCTGAAAAATCTTCTGTAAACCCTTCTGGGCAAAGGAAACCCCCTGCGGGGTGTCATATATGCGATGATGATCATTGGACGAGAGATTGTCCACATAAAGCTAAAGTTAAGAAACTCTTTAAGAGTTCAAAAACCTTAGCAGTATTGACTAATCCGTTTCCAAACCCAGGAACCAATCTGGTTGCTAGTGACAATGCTTGCCCATCCCAAGTGCTTATGTTGTCCATTTCGAAACAACGAAATGATGCTTTGATATCGACAAGGAATAAAGATTACAGGAATCCACAGTTGTCGAACAACAAGGCTACTGATCAACCTAGTAGTTCGACAACAACTTTGACCGAAGTTGTGCCATCCATCATTCCTAAGCTAACGATAAAGCCACCAAAGGGAGTAGTACACAAATTGACATTTAATCCTCGTGCCAAAGTAGCACAGAATTATAATATAGTAGAGGACCTGGCCCAATCGCCATCCGCTATGTCGACACTTGAGGTACTGCAAAATTGCCCCTCCCAGAAGCAGGCTCTATTATCAGCAATAGGTGGGATTAACCTAGCGGATTCCAATCTTGTGACCTTTAATCATAAAGTATATGACCCACAGTTACCAGCTCAACTCGCTTTCCTTATTCAAGTGAAAGCCATCAACAAAAATGTTCATCGAACAATTATTGATAAGGTAGCATCTACATGTATTATTCCGATGAGTTGCTAGAAAACTTTAGGTTCACCACCCTTGTCGCGATTGTCGATGACATTAAAAGCATTTGATGGACGAAGATACACTCCATACGGGATTTTAAGTAACTTGCAAGTCAAACTGGGGGGCAAGACAATAGAAATTGATGTTGAATTTATCGACGGAAACCTTGATTACAACATCTACTGGGAAGACCCTGGATATATGCTATGGCTGCTATTGTGTCGACATACTTCAAAAATATTGCATTTCCTTTTCAAGGAGGGATTACAATTTTCGACCAAAAAACCTTTCTCCCCAACAGTTCACAAGTTACGGGAAGCATTCTGATGATCCACGGAAGCTCTTAGTCGCTTCAAAATATCGGAGTAGGCCTACTAAAAGACCCTACAATGATGGGTACTTTTGCCCTACTGCCTCCAAACAATCTGGTGGAAGTGGCCACGGTGGGAACCTGTAATATGATATCTTCTATATTCAGAAGATTCCTGAACATTTTGACAGCATGGATCATCGCCATTTTAGAAATATTGTAGCAATCAATTTTCTTGGCCTGGGGGGCAAACCCAAATCAACGCTCATCGAGTGTTTGGATCGATAGGTCTAAGGAATATGGCACCTCTTCAGATCCTTGGTCACATGTAAATTCTATAGACAAAGGAATCATTAAGCCAATGATGATAGGAGAGGCACCATGGGAAGATTACCACCATCGTTCCCATCTTCCAGATTACTACGAAGATTATTCGAGTGACCTTAATCATCCTTCAATTTTTTATTTTCTATCAAACACTATAAATATGGTGGATTCCGAGGACGGTTCTTATCTCGTGTCGACCTCATTAAAAAATGAATCAAGGAGTAATGAGGATAGTTCTTTTATTATGTCAACTTAATTAAAAAATTAAACAACTCCCTTTCCAAATCCAAGTCGAGTCTTTCAAAGATCTCGAAGGTAAACCTTCATTCCAACCACTGTGTTGAATGCAATGAAGCTTGGGGGGCATGCACCTCGATTTGCGTTATTATGCTAGGGGCATGTGAACTTATAGCAAGCATAGTTTTTCGTTTCAAGCTTGTGTAAACATGAAACTGAATCTGAGCATATGTTGTCGCATGGTTCAAGCTCATTAAAAAATAAACCAGGCCACAAGCAGTGTTACCGCAGGGTTCAAGCTCATTAAAAAATAAACTCGCCACAAGCAGTTTTTATGCGAAGTTCAAGCTCTTTAAAAATTAAACCTAAGCAATGAGAAAATGTTCCCCTAGAGTTTAAGCTCATTAAAAAATGAACCAGTATCTGGTAAATAACCATTGTGAATGCATTATCTTCAGCTTTTTGAGCCCTGGTTGTGTTCTTACCATCACCTCCACTCTGTTTAGCCAATCATATGCCTCCATTTGATTGTTTACCCTTTTGAGGAACAGCTGTGAAGAGTGATTCTGTTATCCATCCTTGTGACACTGCCGTGGTTGGAAAATTCCAAACCTTACATGGAATCAGCAGCTACCCGAAAATATCACTCGTTCCTCAAAAATGAGTCTCCTTTAAGCTCTTTTCATCTAACTCGTAAAATATGAAAAGATTGTCGGGCAGTTGGCCTCTCTAGCTCATTAAAGCTACCAGGAGTGCTACCCCTCCTCTAGATTTTAATCTTTTTGGACCTGAGGGATTATTACACAAAAAGATCGAGCGCTTGTCTTGTTTGGCTCGTTAAAATTATCGAAAATTCATCCCTTTCATATTATTTTATACTTTTTTAGACTTAAGGGATTATATGATGAAAAAGGATTACTGGAGTTTCCTTTTTGTCCCTTTTCAGGCTCTCTAAAATTGAAAAAGGACTGAGTTTTCTTTGTCATTAAACTCGTTAAAACCAATAGCGACAAACTTGTCCATAGAGACAAGAATGAGTTTCACTGTCGCTAGGCTCGTTAAAACATAGCAACAGGTTTTCCCAAAGGGCAAATTATAGAACAAGCATATGTTATCCTCCTCAAGCTTGA
>APFE030301141.1:184591-206956 GCA_000404065.3 Pinus taeda | reverse complement strand
TCCATTCCTCCCTTGCTTCGTTTATCCAATCTGGTTGGATAATAGAAATGGTGCACAACAATGCTTCCACATCCTCATCCTTTCTTGAGAGTGCATCTACCACCACATTTTGCTTCCCTTTTTTCGTAGATGATTTCAAAGTCATAACCCAACATCTTTGTGACCCACTTTTGTTGCTCTTTAGAGGATAATCTTTGTTCTAAAAAGTATTTATGACTATCATGATCCGTTTTTACCTTGAAGTGTCTTCCCATTAGGTAGGGTCGCCTTTTCTTAAGCGCATGTAGTATTGCCAACATTTCCTTCTCATAAATAGCTTTGTCTAAATAATTTCCTTTGATTGGATGACTTTCAAAAGAAATGGGTATTTCATCTCACATTAAAACAACACCAATTCCATTTATTGAAGCATCACATCCCACAATAAAGGTTTTTGTGAAGTCTGGCATAGCTAAGACCGGTGCTTGGCACATTGCCTCTTTAAGATGTTCGAAGGCCTTTGTTGATTCTAGAGTCCATGAAAATGCATCTTTCTTCAATAATGTTGTTAGAGGTGATGCTACTGTCCCATAATTCTTAACAAACTTGCGATAATACCTCGTCAACCGGAGAAATCCTCGCAGATTCTTTATGGATGTGGGGATTTTCCATTCCTTAATGGCTTTAATTTTTCTAGGGTCTACCTTAACACCTTCATGAGATAGAATATGACCCAGATATTCCTCCTCTTGTACTCCAAAGAAACATTTGGATATTTTTGCATATAATTGTTTCTCCTCCAAAAGTTTGAGCACCCTGTCAACATGTTGAACATGATCCTTCCAAGACTTGTTGTAGAGTAGTATATCATCAAAAAATACTAACACAAATTTTCTAAGGAAGGGTTTGAAAATGGAACTCATCAAACCTTGAAATGTATAAGGTGCATCGGTAAGGCCAAAAGGCATGACCAAAAATTCATAATGACCCTCATGAGTTCTAAATGTTGTTTTCAGAATGTCTGCAGTCTTCATTTTGATTTGATGATATCCTGAACGAAGATCCAACTTGGTGAAGTAAATTGATCCGTGCAATTCATCCAATAATTCATCAATGGCAAGAATGTGAAATTTATCTTTAATAGTGAGCTTGTTGAGCTCCCTATAATTTGGACACATGCACCATGATCCATCCTTCTTGTGCACCAATACTACTAGAGCAGAGAAATAACTTTGGCTAGGTTGAATTATACCAGCCTCTAGCATTTCTGCAACCATACGTTCAATTTCACTCTTTTGGGCATAGGGATATTTGTACGACTTGATGTTTGGAGGAACAATTCCTGGAATCAAATGAATAGAATCATCATGGTCACGAATAGGTGGGAGGCCTTTGGGAGTCTCAAATACCTTGGAATGATTGTCCAAGACTTTTTAGAGATCTGGAGAAATAGATGTTTTCGATGTGGGAACCTCTAGCGAACATAATTGTGCAATTACGCCTCATTGTTCCTTCTTTAGAAGCTTTGTCATACCATTAGAGCTGATTATATTTCCTGGTTTCCTTGTAGTACCCCTTAATTCAACTTCCTTTCCTTCCACACAAAATTTCATGAAAATTTCTTGAAAATTAAAAGCTATTGTACCCAAATATTGTAGCCATTGGACTCCTAGTACAACATCAACACGACCCATTGCAATGGAAATCATTGGGCTATTCAATACATATTCTCCCATGGATAGCTTGATATTATGGCACTTTCTAGAGCAATTTATGGTTCCTCCAGTTGCAACCATCACTTGACACTTTGGTGCTGGGTATAGGAAGCAATTCAATTCCTTGGCTATCTTAGAATGAATAAAATTATGGGTACTGCCTGAATCAATCAACACTATTACCTTTTTCTTCTTGATATGTCCTTCTATCTTGATAGCTTGAGGAGTGGTGATCCCGGCCAATGAATTACAAGATATGGTTGGATTCATTTCTTCTTTCTTGATGTGATCTTTCACTTCTTGAACCTTTTTCTTCTTGATATGTCCTTATATCTTGAGAGTTTGAGGAGCGGTAATTCTTGCCAATGCTTTACAAGATATGGTTTGATTCATTTCTTCTTTCTCTAGGCTTTGTTCCTGGAGTATATCCTCTTCTTTTGACCTTTCTTGCTCATTTTCTTCTTCCTCTTCACAATCTATGTAGAATAATTTCTTCTCAGCACAGTTATGACCTTTAGTGTATTTGCTATCACAAATGTAACAAATCCCTTTGGCTCTTTTTTCTTCCAATTTTTGTTGTGTCAACCTTATAGGTTGTGGAAGACTAGGGGCAACAACACTTCCATCCTTATAGTTGTGAGTGGTATGCTTCTTGGTTGCCACAATTTTTCTTTCCATTTTTTTGCTAACCTAAATGCCTTCTCTAATGAATTAGGTTCGCAAAGGCGAACATCATCTTGGATATTATCCTTTAAATTCCCTATGAACACATCAATACTATGCTACTATGGGATATTTTTTACCCTTATGTTCAATTTTTGGAACTCCTCAATGTGCTCCATTATTGAACCTTTTTGTTTGAGACTTATCAACTGGCTAAAAAAAATGTTGCTTTTGTATCCTCATAATGTGCTGTCAATTATTCTGTAAAAATTGGCCAAATGATAATTTATTTACGAGAGCAAAGGAATTGATACCATACAAATTGATTTGTTTCCAAATATAAAGTTGCAATACGTACCTTTTGTGTGTTTTGCACATTATTGAGATTGAAAAATTGCTCCATCTATAATATCCATGTTGTGGGATCCTTGCCATCAAACATCCTCATATCAATTTTTGGAATATGGTGGGTCTTCGATCCAACATTAGAGTCTATGAAATCATGATTAACATTTCTTTTGTTCGCATCATGAGTCCTCCTTGCTATCATTTCACCATTAGTAACTATTTCTTGTAGAAAATTTGTCAAATCTATCTTCAAATCTATCTTCAAATCGTCAATATTAGCTTCCATACCATTCATCTTAGCTTCCACGCCCTTTATCTTAGGTTCCACATCATTTATCCTAGTTTCTATTAGCTTTTGTGGGAGTGAAATTTGTTGCACTTGGTTTTGTAATTTTGATATATCATGTAGCATTTCTTCCTCTTGTTCATGATTCATGCTAGAGCTTTCAGGTTGCTTACTAGGTGTTTGCATTTTTTTTCCTTGGGGCATAAGTTACCGATAATAATGCTCTACTATTCCCTTTGAATTCCTTCAAAATATTTTTTCAAACCAAGCTTAAGAAAAAATTAAAAAATAAATCTACACACCTTTTTAACTTTTGTAGGAGCTTGATATTGCCTTTGATGTATCATTGCAATTTCAGATCATCCACTTTTGAAATTGTGACCTATAGTAGCCCTTTGTTTTCTATTTCCAATGCCACTAGTTTGATCCCAATTCGATTCTTCAAGGAAAAGTTATGCAAAATCTCCCATAGTGACCTGATTATAGACCAGTTTAGTAGAGCGAACTTGTACGATGTGCCACGTGTACATGCTATGACCTTTGGCTTTGAAAAATATATACAAGAATCTACATTCTGTCCTCTTTCTGTACCTCCTGACGAAATTTGAATCTGATACTCAGAGAGAATGTTATGATGATTTTCCCTAGGTCACCTATTTGGAATGTAATTCAGGACTCTGCAAAAAGACCAACTTCCTCAGATTATATCTCCACAAATATAGTGTGAAAAGCTCTAAAATTTGGACCTGAGGTTCAGTGCGATTTCGTCTCAAATGGGTTTTTTTTTTTTCGCTTCTGAAACATCGTAGAAAAAATCTATAGCGAAAATGCCATGATGACCTATTTGGAGCAGTGAAACCCTAGAATCCAAAATCTTAGATACCAATGTTATGAAACCAGCTCACAAAAAGATAGATCAACGCCTTAGAATCCAGCTTCTTCGAGGGGGCAACCTCCTTTACATTACACAAATTAATGATTCTTTGATCATTCAAATGAAAAAACCTCCTTTCTATATACAGGAGTCTAAGGAGTCACAATATAACCTAGCCAACCTAACAATAATAATATAAAGGCACAAAAATAACAATAGAGGGATTCTATGGGGAACAGTAATAACAATATGGGGACAATATGGGCCCAACGATATTAATAAGGGATACAACTACAATAGTGATGGCATAATCACTAGTATTATAGGGACCTAACATCATTAGATCAATGCATATTTCTTTGCAAAACTTTTGAATCATAGTTAATTACAATCAAAAGAACATATTTTTCTGAATGTGGCAATATAATTCAGCCATGATAAATGACAATAGAAAATGATAGCTACATAATGGTGATAATTTTTTGATTTCAGTTCAGAATTTAGTTGGATTAAAATTTCCAATATAAAAAATCGAATGTAAGCACATCTACTACTTAGATGACACCACACATAAATTCTAAGCATGAAAGTTTTCCCTGCCTCCTTAGGAAGTTGTTCTTTTGATCAATTGAATGAAGTATTACTTCTTGCAACCTGGTTCAATCATCTCTATAATTCTTTTATGGAATATGAATTACTTTCTTAAGACTGTTTGTCAATATCAATTAGAAAAAGTGAAAATACATATTTTATGGGAATGTAGAAAGATGAATATCATCATATGAACTATTGAAATCCAAGCCTTTAACATAAATATATATTGAGGTAGGCATTCTTCTACGAAATTTAGTTTCCAAGGACTCACTTAGAATTATAATGTGTGTATGAAAGATCTTATATGGAACTACACTTCAAACAATCTGTGGTGTTTGGGGAAGTCAAACTTTGAAGTACCTTCTTACTAACCTCAACTCCAATAGAACACAAGCCTTTACCCTCATGTACAATTAGATACTAAATGGTCCATTATACTCCCAAACATTCTTAGTTGTTGTTAAATGATGGATTACTATTTCCTCCTATTAAATTCTACACCAGTTTAAAAGGGGCATCTTATCTGATAACCTTTCTTATCTATTGAAGAACACATTTAGAGGTACAAGGATTCTCCAATTGAATATAAGGCATGCAATGAAAGATGCATTCAAGAGATGGAGCATCCTTCTCTGGTATAGCCATCACTTTTGTAAGGGTTGAGTCCTGCACTATTTTTTTCTCTGCTACCGCTTCCTAGTTATTTTTACTTTGTTTGAGATAGGAATTCCCAGAGATTGGAAAGATACCAGAGCCTTCTTTAAATGGATCTCCCAGATTTTCAAGGTTCTCTCTAGCAATGGAGATTATTTTAGGCATAAATAGTGGCATTTTTTTATCATTCAAATCCATCTCTTATAAGGACAACATTTAGCCTTTTTCTGCATATTTTCTCCAGGGAAAATCGTGCGATAAACAAAGAGTTGATGAGAGATATATTTGATCTCAAAAGTGTGGAAACTCTTAAGTTCTGTAAATTAGAGAAAAGATGTAAAGTGATGTGAGTCTCCTCTAGAGGGTTGTAATTGGAGTTTCCCCTATTGGGTTGCACCTAAGGATCAAGATGAAAAATCTCATTCAAATATCTTTTGTATATAGAAATGATGATTCTTATTAAATTATGAGATTTTTTTTCTAATTTTTTTATTTGCTAGGAAAATTGATCAATAAAGAATCACATGGCACAAAGAAATAACGTGATTTTCCACTCATCTTTCTTATTCTACTTCCTTAATAGGTTATGTTTGCACAGTCAAGCATCAGACTATTTCTTCATCTGCTAACTTTGTCTCCCAAAATTTTATTATAGAATAAGATATTTGGAATCTTTTAGATTGGAGACCAAAGAAGATCTATGTCAGAGAGCTAAGGATGAGATTGAGAAACTGGGGCATGCTCAGGAAATAGTTCTTATCAAAAAAATCCAATTTAAGTTAAGTGAAGTGCTTAGAGGGTATATAATACCCAAGGTTAGTGAGTTATGTATTATTTTGATTGATTGATTTTTATTATAGTTTTCTATCCTTTTATCACTCATGTCTTTGTATAAAACTAACCTTAGGTAATAAAGTAGAGTTAAATTGGTGTTGAGTTCAACTGACAGGATTGAACTTGTGAAGTTTGTGTGAAAATGACATCATCCCTTATCCATGTTGTGTCAAATGCTTTGACAGAAAAACTTCCAAATGCAGAAGACTACAGTATGTCAGCAAACACTATGATGTTGGAAAATGTAACTAGGTTCGGTCTTCATTTAATGTATTTGAGTCATAATGTAATGTACTTGTCAAAGGAACAAAGAAAATTATTACTATTATTGTCACTTATTAAAGTTGAGCAATCATGTGTTTAGGTGGAAATCCGAGCAATGGTTGTGCTTCTCAAGAAGAAAATCACATGGGAACAGATAGAATCAGACTTGAGATTCAAGGTATCAAGGCGCATTAGGTCCATTTGCAGTGGACTAAGTAAATAATTTCGGTGCATATCATTTTTCTAGAGTCACGATGATGCCTGTCACCCGTAGCATATGTTATTGGATTGCATGCTCTGAGCAGCAACAGGGGGAGGAGAAATAGAGGAATTGGGTGGGATATAGATAATGTTAATTTTAGGCAAAAATGATATGTTATATGCTTTAGAGAAATTTTACTTCAATTTCTTTATTAGCCCAGTATCAATATTCAAATTATCACATCAACATGATAGTAAAATGCAGATAGAACATAAACATAAATAATAGAATACAAGCCAAGACAAGAGGACACAAGATGTGGCACCAGCAAGCGAAAAACCCTAATGTGGGGAAACCCTTGATCAAATGTTATTTTAGACTTCAATATTTCATCAGAAATAGATAGTACAATTTACAAATATGATAATTTAGAACAACACCAAAAGATCCCTAACTAGAAAAGTTAACGCTGGTCAATAGGGCAGATTTGACCCTCAGAAAATTGGTCCAATTCATTCAACTTTAGCGTCCAAAAAACAAGATAAAACAACTCTCAAAACAGTCATATTCAACCCAGTCAAAGACTGGTCAAACAACCCACCTATAGTCAACCCTATTTGTTGTCAACGTTGGTAAACAATCAACATTTAGCCTCAATTTTCGTGCCCAAAAATGTGGCCTACCCAAATAGAAATAGCCCTCACAAAAACACAAACAAAGGAGGTCAATGCATGCCAGTCAACACTTGCTCAAACTGTCCAGAAATTCAGTCTCTTGAAATTTCGGCCTCTTGAAATTTTTCTCTCTTGAAATTTTGGCCTCCTGAAATTTTAGACATGTGGAGAGAGAGGCCTAGAAATCTGTACCCAGTCAATGAGGAGAGAGAGAGAGAAGTGTGAAGATGAGTGTGTCCAAATGAGGCTAAGTCACCTTCTATTTATATGCAATGTTGAGGATGAATAGATGTGACTTTTGAGCTTCTGAGCTTACATAATTTTGGTGCCTAACCTTGAGAATGTGACCATAATCAAAATAAATTCATAACTTCATTTGTACTTGTCAGAATTAGATGATATTTAGATTAATCGTACACGTATGGGAGAGAGGAATCGAAGAAAAATATCATTCGTCATAAATAACATGATTAATGTGGAGTTTGGCACTAATTGTGAATTTTAATAGATAAGGATGTCATTTAGAAGAGAAGGGCAGAGTTATTGGTGTCATCAGTTCCAAAGGAGTATCAAAATTGATGTGTGGGAGGAGGGCCTCATTTTCCCCCATTGAAAAGGAGGCTTTGTTAAGGAGACAAAGAGACCAACACCAAATGTTGGGGACCATCCATATACACTTGGGGGAGGGTAGGGACATGAGTTATGTGAGCAAAAGCATGAATTCACTTATCTAGCAGGAAAACATTGAAATTCTAATGCCAAATAAATAGAGCATTCAGATGATGATTTCTATTTTAAACTCATGAGATAAAGCATAAGATGAAATGTAGATGGATACTAGATAGTTCTAATAATAAAATATAAAATAATAAAAAAAAGAAAAATAGAGCCACTAGCACAACACAAGAATCCCATAAAAATAGATGCAACTTCATATATTTCTGCCAATATCAAGTACACTAGTTCAAGAGCATGTGTTTCCAATATATAACCTTTGATTACATTATATTTTAGCCTAATATAGGAGATGAGGTCTAATTCCTCCTACAGAGGTCAAATTACACTCTAAAATGTCAAATACATCCATCTATCCTATCTTTGCCAAATCCTAGGGGAGTTAGAACAACTTCCCCTTTTTGCGAAACTACTTGAGCTTATCTCTCAAAACATTAATTACAAGATTCTTTACTATAGTAACCACTAACAAACTCATTTACATTATAAGAACTCATAATGAAACCATTTACGTAAACTCCCTCTTAAGTTGTACTTCATTGTGTACAACTCTAATTCACTGAGTTTCAAAGTAGCTCAGACTCACTCTGATTCCATAGTCTTGGGTCTGGGTTAGACTCTTAAAATCACTGATGCTACCAAAACAAGAATCTCAACCATAACTACTTTTCACAATGGAAAATCTAAATCAGTAAATCATATATGAAAAAGTATACACATTTTTCAACAAAATATTTTACAATAATCTACAATCCAATATTCATTATATTAAACCAATTCTGAGTAATACAATAGTCTATGTTATACAAGATATAATGACAATCTTCGTTGCAACTTCTATTTCATATCTTGTGTTGTTGATCGTTTGCACCTATAGTACTCACTAGTTGGCCCTTAGTGCTTCAGAGGATAACACATCAAGACTCCAAGAGTGTTTCCACCTAACGCTTCTGCAAGTCACTTCTGCTACATGTACACAGGTTGATCCAATCTATTCTCTAGGTTGCCCAATTCCCAAGCTCCAATCTGCCAGGCTACCAATCATTTTTGTCCATCAAAGTGTTGCACTATTGGCACCAATATTCACCCAAACGTAAAATCTTCTTCATCACTTCAAGATAGCTTGCCTAGGGCTACTTTGGGTAGTCATCATGCTGCCCTCCGCCAAACCAATGGCACCAAATACAATCATTGCAGGATCTGCACCTAGTTGGAGTTTCTTCTCGCCAAAGGCAACTCCAACACTTGGCTCCCATAGGCTACTCAACAAATTGATCCAAAATCAGTCTAATATTTGACATAAACATGACATAAATGCTAGTCCAAGTCTGTTGTATTGTTGTCCTTGGTTAGGGCATGTGCGTGCTGCAACAACCCTCAAATACCCACTCAGAAAACCTCCCTTTTTCTACAACCTATGCAAGTAATGTTCCTCCTTTCATGTGTTGTTGTTCTTGACACTTTGTAGCTCCTAACACCTAAACACTAGCATTTTTTGGAGTGTCTAGGCCCGTGGTCTATCACATACCTATGTTGCCACCTACAAACCACCCAAAACAACCATACCTTTCCTCTTTTATGCCTCAATGAGCCCTTGAAACAATTCTTCTTTACCTCAGCCTTCCAGCAAGGTGCTCATCCTTCTCTTGAGCATGGAGATCCCTAAACTAGGCTTGAAAGAGCCCTCCCCTTGCTGTGACCGTAGAAAATAAAATCCTATCCTCCACCCAGCTCTTTTCTTCTTGTGTGTGTTGCACAAATGGATGCTCAAATTCCTCCTCCTCACATCTTATTTATACACATAAGAGGGCTCCTCCAAAATTTCATCTAAGGGTTGTCTAGCTGTCAAGAAGGCTTACTAAGCTTAAGCCAACCCTGACTCTTATGGTGTCAACCCAACAATTAACTTCAAAAGTTCATATGTCACTAAGGACAACTCAGAATTTGTCGATTCTTGAAGTGTTTGATTCTCCTTTCCACTCTCTATCATATTATTCCACCACATGTCAAAATTTCTCCATGTAAATGCCCCAAACATGATTGGTGTAAAACTCCAAGCTTGGGTTTCAAGCCCACAAGTGACTCTTGTGGTGCTTTTCCCTCCAAACTATGAACCCTAGGGCTTGAAGTACATCGCAAGCTACACAAAAATAAACAAAAATTACTATCAACCTCATAATATAATATTTTATACCTCCAATCTTCCCTAAGGCTTCAACCACACGATGCATAAATCAAACAAATATCATAAAAATGTAGTAGAGATATCTTTCTTCAGTCCATGGTTAACCATATCACAATATGTAGACACAAGACTTTTGAATAGAACTCACTCTCTTCCAAAAATAGGAAAAATAATATAATGGTGCTCTCCAAGAGAGGGCGTGCAACTAAAATTAGGCATGATGATCAAGTCAACATGAAAAATGTCCACATAGAATTCACCACACAAAAATGGATGCATGCAAAATATATTAAAATAGTGTTCAACCCAAGGGGATGTGTACAAAGGTACATCTAGGAAAGCTTACAAAGTGCACCCTCCAAGGTTCATGAGAGATAAAACAATAAAATATTTCTCCTAGGACACTTTCAACCTCCAAAAAGAAAGGATGTAGTAATCAAACCCCAAAATAGCAAGTGGAATATCTCCAACAAGACAAATCCAAAGTGATAAGGGAAAGTTATGGTTTTGAGTCTTGACCATGCTAAAAATCCAATGAAATAATAAAATATATATCTCCAACATTTCCATAATTATATGCTAGAAGAATATGCTCAAATATAGTAAGATGAAGTAAATGCATGCAATGTTCCACATGTAGCTCTCCAAGGTGCCACATGCCTCTCAATAATGTCCTCCATAACCACCTTGAATAAAATAATATATGTGTCAGGTCAAAGAGGTGAGGGAGCTCTTCAATTAATGTCAAAATATTACAAGTGTAGCTAAAATATCCATGCAATAATATGAGAGAGAACCTAGGTGAGGTGCGCCCTAGAGAGCTATGCCATGTAGCTACCTTAACCTCCCAACATGTAATAAAATATCTTCCCGTGAATTGTGCCCTAGGTAGAAATGTCAAGGTGGTTAAAACTCATTATTGTCCACGTGAAAATTGTGTTGTTTCCAATACCATCAATTGATTTCCCCAAATTGTGTGCACAAGAGAGAGTTCATCCTAAGAGGGTTTCTGAACTGCTCCAATAATAAAAATGATCAAGTAATTGTTGGAAATTTTTTCCCAATTGAGAATGCTCAATAACAAAAATTCCAAATAAATTCCAAATAACCCCTCCAACTATGAACAACTACTGATAAAGTAGGGTGTTGAAGCCAATAACATCAAAGGTAATCCAATGAATTAATTTAACAACTAGATAGTTAAATCAACTTTAGCATCTGTGCACAAAGGTTAATTCTCTGATAAAACCGTAGGTCAACCTCCAAATAATCATCAACTGATTAAATCAAGATGAACATGTGTGCCAATGGGTAGGTGTGTGTTTCAACAAATATTGTGCCATGGAAAAAATATGTATCTCTTGGAAAAGACCACCACGATAACAACACAATGAAAAAATGTAAGCTCCTCCTACATTGGAACCTAATATTATTTCATGGCCTCACTATTAGAAAAAGTTCATTTAGTGTCATCTATTTTTACTCAGTTTGAAAATAATTATAAGGTATGTTGTGGCTACTATATGCTTTAGAATCTTTGAATTTTCTAGACTTGAATTAATATTTTATCTTCCTTTTCATCCAAGTAATTATTTTTCTTCTAACAGCGCATGTTTGGTATTTACTAGTTATTTCTAAGTCAGAATTGATGCACAATGGGATGAATAATATAAATTCCAAAAAGTGTTGTTTCTTTGTTAAATGCATGTTGCAAAATAATGATTTTTTTTATACGTTCTCTTTCAATTGTTTATTTGCATTTCTGTTTTCTAATATAGGATTGTCCTCCATTGTGACAGAAAAAAGTGAAAACAATGATTTATGATCACGAGCAGTTAAGAAAGTTTATTTATATAAGCACACAATTGGATACTGTAAAGCGTGTTATTTACATAGAAGATGAGGGCATTAAATATGAGCCATCTTTGTCCGGAGGAAGCAGTTGTTGGACAATGTTATCTATGTCCATTTTTGGTTAGGAGAAACCTATTGATGTAGATTTGTTGGTATTTGCTGACATTACAGTTATTATGTATACAAGTGCAAATAATTGGATTCCCAAGGTTGGTACAAATTATTTGGTTCAAATTTATATGAAGGAGGTGGTAGTAAGAAGGTGGAAAATGAAAAACACTTTCTTTTAGAATTTCCTATGTATAGTATGTACCCACATTAGATGTCAGTTTCAAAATATGCCCTACAATACTAACCTTCCTAACCTTTTAGATCATCATAACTATAGATATCTAGGAAACCTTATCTTTAATATTTTCGAGCATAGAAATATGGTTCTCAAACAAACTAAGTAATTTCTTACCTAATTTTCATCATTTTCCTTAAAGGCTAATAGACCAAAGTTGGTCTCAACGGATTTAGAGCCAACAACTTAATATAATGATGTGGATTTTTAATCATTTTCCCCTTAAAGGCAGTAAGGAAATCAAAGCAAATGTGAGATTGATGTAGTATTAAATGGAAAGTTTCAAAACATAACAAAGTTTAGAGTTTATGGATGCTGACATACTACTATAAAATGATTATATATATAAATGTATTTTAATTTTGAAACCTCTAGAGTGTGCTTCAAGCACATACAGTTAATTTAGTTTTTCACCCTTGCAAACAGGGCATATTCTTTGAATATGCACTGTTGAACTCAAAAAATTATTTTCATGATTTCACATATTTCTTGGAAATTGTGAGCCCTTGGAGTTTTTTGGTCCTCTTGTTTTCTTTATATGGATCATAATGTGGTGGTTTATTTCTCTCTTGTTTTAAATGATTTACATTGAAATTGTTTTCCCAATCGTTTCATGTTTTGGAAGATGAAATGGAAAACCAAAGGAACTAGAGTTTCAAGCTACCACTGATGGTTTATAAAAACATGACCATCTTTAGAGACATCTTCTTTAATTACAAATTGCAGCTATAAAAACACTTACTAGAAAGTGGTGACTTTTGGCTAAATCTAGTCTATTGTGTAAACCCTCCAATAAAGTTATGTGAATTATATGCAATTATAGAAACAATTCAAAAATATAACCCATGTATCTAAGTAGCACTGACTACCCAATGTTCAACATCTAAATCTGCCCACAAAACTCAAACTAGAAAATTGAGGTGCTAAATCCTCACATTACATTCTCCAAATGGAACAAGGCCTTCACATCAATAATACAAGGGTTTCCTACAATAGAAATCAATAGATGAAAACATTATTATCAGCCTTAGAATAGAAGATTTTATACCTCCAATCTTCCCTAAGGCTTCAAGCATATGATGTACAAATGGAGTCCAAGGCAAAAACTTCTCAGTCCCCCAAAGTCATGAATATGTTAGGCAATAAGAGTTATTATGCCTACGAGGTTTACGCTGTTTCTCTCCATTGACCCATGAAGTTGTTTTTCTTCTTTGGATTTTATGAATTCCACCAGGATTTTATCATTTTTTCCTTCATTTTTGGAACATGTTTCGTTGACTTATATCAGTTCATGCCCATTAGATGATGGGTTTGAGTATTTACAATTTATTTTTTACCAGATATGGATTTCACCAAAATTTATTAGGGCTTGAACCATAGTTTCTTCTTGGGTCATGGTATGGAGTTCTTTTTCTCCATTTCATGCCAAGAATTCCATTGAATTTTAGTAATTATTATCTACTTTTGCATTGTGGGCTATTAATGTAGTGCTTTCATGGTCATTGATAATGTGGTTTTTTGCTTGGCTTCCATTTATTTTTGAGGATTTTAAACATGGAATGATATCTTACTCTGGTTGTGTTATTACAGACATGTTATATATCCTCCTTTAACTTAGTACCATGGGAAGCATTGGGGCTAGTGGAGTGACCTATGGGGAATACAGGTATGAGAATCTGGATGGAGGTATATAATGGCTAAGTGAAAAATTGAGAATTTTGATCACTAGAGTTGGTGGGTTCATTTCCTTCCATATTGCCCTGATATTGAAACCTGAAGGGCACTACACTATTTCTTTTGATTGGAAGAAGATCGAGCACATGACTGATGATATGTTTTGCAATGAATTCCATCTTGTGGATCTAAGAGTTATGGACAATTTCTTGGTTGTTACCAAAGGAGTTGGCCACGTTTTCAACTTGCCTACAGACATGGACAGTATGGCATTCATTCAGTCTAATCACTTTGTTGTTATGTACAAAAACACCATGATCATCTTCAACATGCTTGAAGCTGCGTGTGAGTCAATGGTGTTAAAAGGTGAGATCTTGTTTTGTTTTCGCACTTTGGATTGCATTGTTTTCCATTTTTCTTCGCCAAACTAGATCAATTTTTACCCTGTTCTATTGAGTGCCCAACCAAGTATCAGTAGGGATAAATTTTTGAGGTGCAAATCTATTTTACAGTACAAAAATTTTGGAAAATGTTTGCACTTCAAGGGATTTATCCCTCTTAATGCTTAACAATTTTGAAATTGAAATTGATTTATGCTAGTTTATACAAGTACTATCTATAACATTTTATTATTGAAAATTGAAATTCCCTTGTTATAAATTGTGCAGATAATAGTTGAGTTCCATAGAACATAAAATTATTCACAAAAGAAAAAAACCATTTTACTCTCATGATCACATCGTGAGTCCCACAAAACATAAAATTATTTGCAAAAAAACATAATCATTTTACTCTCATGATCACAGCCTATTTGATTGCTCGACATAACATATCTCTTCGTAAGTTATTTGTGGCTCTGCAAGTTTTTCTATGCTTCTAGTGCATGCATTTATCTCGAATTCAAACAATTGGAGACCAACATGAGCTTGAAGGAGTCTGATGCTTGGCCAGCTGAGGTATGTGTTCTTCCTCTAAAATAGTAGTAGGTTAGGCTACCAATGCCAGAGCATCTAAAATAATTATTTTGGGGTTTTAGTTTTTGGAAGACCAATGAAAGAAGACAAATGTAGAATTAAAGTAATTAATCCTTTGGGTTATATTTATACTTCAGCAAAAGGCTGCTATAAATCATTACATAGTGATATAGATCAAAATAGTGGTGAGTAAAGGACAAAAAAATTATGATTATCACATTTTCTAGACTGTAAAATAGAATGATCATAAGTTGGAAAGCCTTCTAAACTATGTTCAAAAGATTCAAGGCAGTATACTTAATCTTACACAAGATGTTGATGATTTATTGATTAGAGGGGATTAGCTACACAGATAGTTACATTAATCCAATCTCTTAATAGATGATCACTTCAGGATCTTATAGGAATCAATTGGAACTCTAATTGTTCCGACCTAGATATCTCTATAAGTCATAAGCATATGAAGAAAACATGACGATTAAAAATTGGAAAAACTTAGAAGATAACAAAAAACTGTGTAAAACCAGATTCAAAATCCTCTGCCTTGCATTAAGGTTCTGAAATACTAAGTACATCAAGTGTCTGCAAAAGCTTCCTTCAAAGGTGGCTTCCAGGTTCAAAGGAGTATTAACAGTCAAGACTTTACATGTAATGAACTATGAATCTTGAACTCTGAGCACATAACATCTCGAGAAGAGAGTTATTTATACAATAACAAAACTAAAAATTTCTTAAAACTGTTTAAGATTTATTCTAAGAAAATAAATATCTTCGTGCAAGAAGATAGGGGTAACTCTTGCACTGCCTCTTATTGTTCCCTTCTTTTCAGGTTGTACTGGCTTTGTTGTTTGATATTTTTCCCTTTAAGTTGCTTGGATCATTTGTATCCTTCATGCTGGGTGATTTCTTCATTTTGATCTTTCATCTAACTTCTCTAAACTCTGTGAATATCCTTTTATCCTGTTGAGTAGACCTTACTGTGCATTTTAGGTTTTACTATGTTTTTCAACAGTAAATCTTCATATTTGTCTTCAAAATGTATTCAGGTTTTTTTTTTGTGAGCCTGGAATAGAAGCTTTAACCTGCAAAACACATTAACTATTAAGAAAAACTCAGGTGGCAAAGAAGGTCTTCGTTGGCTTTCAAAGGCTTATCAGAAGGAGTTCAGGGCATATCGGAAGGTGAAACAATGGCTTCTTGGTCACAGAGCTTTTAGAGGCTTTTACTGTGTAAAATAGGTGAAACAAGGCAAAATGGTGCTTTTTTGTTTAAATGGAGAAAAAGTTAGCTTTTGAACTATTGGGCGAACGGAACGGTGGTGGAGTGAAAAAGCACTGTGGAGTTGATTTAACAAATAATTATTTGTTAAACACAATATGGGGGACTCGAAATTTTATCAATTCGAGAAGATAATGAAATCGGGTCCAGATTCATCATTTATCACAATCGGAGTTGGGTGATGGTAGGTCTACTACAAAGGACCGTAATAGGGGCCGGATGCGATGTATAAAATACATGATAATATATATATTTCATCAGGTCTAGGCCTCCTATCGGAGATCATCTATCACAAATGGCGGAGGGTTATGCTATAACTGGGACTTGCGATAAGGTGGACGTGATGTAGCATTGAACTGTATTATAAATTCCATCGGGTCCAGGCCCCCTATCGCAATCGAGAATCGTAATAGGTGGAGGTTGATGTTTCGGTGGCGACTGCAATGGAAGCGGATTCAAAACAAGCGATGAGTTATAATATATCTAGCGACAAGTCCGGGTCTATCGCAATTGGGGATCACAATAGATGGAAGGTATTATTATTAGTTAGCATTGTGATGAGGGCGGATGCGATATGGGTTTGGAATATGATTTATATCCGCGTTGGGTCCGGACCCATCGCAACCGCATTTCGTAATGTTGGTGGGTTGTTTATATAAAAACTTGTGATCCCCTCAATGCGATGTTTTTTTTTATAATATACATAGTTTTATAAAAAAACTAAGCATTTTAGGGTATATAATAAAATGATTTAATATTATATGAGAAAAGGGAAATTTAGGGATTTAATACATATATTAGTATTAAAATGAAATATGAGCAAAAGGGGTAAGGAATATTTTGTGGGTTTTTGGGTAATACGAGATTTAACATGGGGTTTTTACTTTTCTAAGGTAAAATGGGTTTTTACAATAGGAAAAGGGATTTTTTATGGAAATGAATGAACATGAATGTATGAAGGTGGGAAAGGGAAAATAGTGAATATAGAGATGAATTGGGATGAATGGGAAGTTAATTAATTGATTTAGTAGACCTTCATTTGCTTTGTGTAATTGCCTCCTGGACATAAAAACATAATAAATGTACATTTTTTCCAATGAGTAATCAAACTTATGCAACCTTTCTCTACTTACCCTTCGCTTATCCTAACATTTTTCTTCATTTAATGGGTGCATTTAAGCTAGCAAACCCTTTTCCTTTCTTTTATTTAACAAAAGAAAGCTATCTAAATCTACCCTTATAATCTCCAAGGGCCTAGATTAAACAGATGAGCACCTTATTATTCTCTACCAAACTACCCATCTACCAAGATTAAACATTTTGGCAATATCTTTACTCTATAATGAAAATGAAATATGAGTAGATAGGTTAAGGAATATTTTGTGGGTTTTTGGGTAAAAGTGGATTTATCATGGGGTTTTTACTTTTCTAAGACAAAAAGGGTTTTGACCTTAGGAAAAGGGATTTTTTATGGAAATGAACAAATATTAATGTATGAAGGTGGGAAAGGGAAATTAGTGAATATAGAGATGAATGGGGATGAATGGGAAGTTAATTAATTGATTTAGTAGACCTTCATTTGCTTTGTGTAATTACCTCCTAGACATAAAAACATAATAAATGTACATTTTGTCCAATGAATAATCAAACTTCTGCAACCTTTCTCTACTTACACTTTGCTTACCCATCATTTTTCTTCATTTAATGGGTGCATTTAAGCTAGCAAACCCTTTTCCTTTCTTTTATTTAATAAAAGAAAATTATCTAAATCTACCCTTATAACCGCCAAGGGCTCAGATTAAACAGATCAACACCTTATTATTCTCTACCTAACTACTGATCTGTTAAGATTAAACAATTTGGAAATATATTTATTCTCTAATTATAACATCAAATTTGAAACATGAAGCAGTTAAGATTAAACAATTTGGCTGTCATGGGTTGTGGCATTTAAAACAAGCTACACAAAACCATTATTTTGTAGAAAAAGAGCAGTGGCATATAGACTTGCTCACTTTCAGGATTTATTTGTTTTCTTTTCTTTCTAACCTAACATTTTCTTTTTTCCTTGATTTTTTTAGAGCATCTAACCTAACATTTTCTTTGATATGGAAATCATCATCAAAATTTATTTTTTAACTAACATTTTATTCACTATTTTTATGTCCATATCCTAACTTAACATTTTTTCAAATATCCTATCTAATCAAAACCAAAAAATGTTACAATAGTATGTAGCTATATGTTGCTTTAAAACTTTGGTAATGCTATTCGGTGCTATCTCAAATTCTCACATAACATTTTGGTCATATGAAAATGCAAGATCTGAGTAAAAAAATGTGTTTAGGAAGAGGTTGGATGTTTGATGAGAAGCATTTATTTGTGATGCTATATGGTAGTCCAAACTTATTTCAAGGTTACTTTTAACTATTAGAATTAACTAAATATTCAGAAAGTTACTGTAAGAGAACACCTCTGAAGTAGGAAAATTTGGTTTGTCGGTGGTACACTCTAGATATATCGGTGGCCTCTGTAGGTTGGAGAAGTGATGTAATTCCATAGGACCTGGTTTATCATAGTAACTAAGTTGTTAGTTATTAACATTTTATTATTTTCCTACAATTGGTAGATCCATATTGGTTCCCCAACTAGAAGAGTTGTCTTATGAAGGATTAATTTGTTATAGCTCATTCTCACTTGAACTGTTTACTAACTAAGGCTCCTACTACCTTTTGTAGGAAGACAATCACATCTACTAATAGGTTTGAAATGTGGGGGGGACAGCAAGCAAACACAATCCTTTACATTCATTGATGCATGTGTGGAGGATGTACTAAGGTACCCAATCTTGAAATGGATTTTCGAATTCAATTTTGGACCTAATTCTTTCAACCTGTTTATTCATATTCATGTTGCTTCTTACAAATATTTATGTCGATATTCCAAGTTGACTATATCAAACTTTAGAGAACCAATGAATATTAGAAGTGATGTAATGGTCAACATGAATGAGATTGTTTCAATGGTGTTAATATTTGAGAATATAAAGTTGTTGATACATCACATTCCTAGTCCAAAGGGTGTACGTGTTCAAAATTCTGAATATACATTAATTAAGGAAAATATAGGCTGGGTGCCAACCATGAATTTGAAGGTAAAATTATAGGTATTATATTTTCATATTGTTAAAATACATGCAATTCAATAGAACTTATGCATCGATGGATAAGAGAGTCATCTTTTTTTACTTTTGGTGTTGGTGGGATGGCTTGAGAATTACTTATTTTTAGATCAAGGGACAAATTGAGAAGAAAAAGGCTCAGGGAATGGATATTTCCATCTATGGGTCTTCCAATGTGCTTAGCACTCAAGCCCCTACTCAACTTGGTTCTCTTCTTGTTGTTGATAGAAAGGAATGAAGGTCAATCTCTAGTTAAGGGGATAAATAATAAATTAGTTTTCTATAGGTGCAAGATGGTTTATAGTTGTAGTAGATAAAAAAAAATTGTCTTCCGTTATCAATTTTATCTTTGCTTTAATAAGTTCATTTATATGGTCTTTTCATTTGATCTGAATCATTGCAAGGAGGAAACTTATTTTATGGAAAAGAGAGTGGAGCTAAAAGATCCTCAAAACCTAGACTAATGCAACTAAAATATAGTTAAGAATTATTGGTTTCCACCTTCGTTATTATATACCATATGTATTTTTTTCCAAGAAGTCAATGTAATGTTTGGTCACTCTTAAAGAATTAATATCGCCCTTGACCCATTTGTGTGTAACTCTTGGTATATATAAAAACATGCAGTGTGTTTGGAGGTTATAAAGATACTAGAAAATCCTCTCTTCTCTTTCCCGAGTTTTGAGTTTCATTTCAAAAATATCTTTAGTGTATATGTGAAGTTTAAGAGTTTTTCATTTCAAACAGAATTATGATAGTTTTAAATTTTAATATTAAGAGATGACATTAACTGATATTGAATAAATGATAGTATTTAGGTAGTTCTATTGATATATTATTATTACAAACTTTATAGAAGACAATTTATGTTTTCCTATGATCCATCAATCTTACACTGAAGAGTGGTGTATTTTTCAAATAATTGATGTAGTTGATACATTCTGAACTGTATTTTCTATTAAATGTTTTACTCATAGTAGCACATTTTTGTTTCTTAGATTATAATCTCGGTATACTGATTGAACTATAACACAAGCCTAAAGGAATGCCTTGTGCCCTATACCAAAAACGTTTGATTGAGAAAATATGTCTGACCAACATAATGCGGATATGGAATAACATATTTATCCTGGTGAATGACCAAATCTCATGGATGCTCCATTTTTCCTGATTATCAAGCTGTAAGGAGCAACATAAGTTGTGGTTTTAGAAACATAGGAACTCAATCTAGTGGTTGTAGTTCCTTTGTCAATGGTTGGGCCACTGGAAATGTAACAAATTCTGATATTTCAGTTGATCAGGGATGCACTTCTGAAAATAAAATGGTTATTGGATGGAATCCAATTTCAAATGTGTAGTCAACTTCAAGGCTTGAAAGGCAAGTGGTGGACTCACATGTCCTTCATTATGGAAGCATGTCTATTGATGCCCTCAACATCCAGGTTATGAATGATCGTCTACATCTTTGTTCAATATGTAACTATGGATCTACTTCTGATGGTAATAATTATAAATTCATCCCCAATCACACAACAGTTCCAAATGAAGGGCAACCATTCATGGATTTATGCTATTGTCCACACCTAGCTCAATTTCCTAGATCAGAATATACACAAGTGACCTTTTCTTGTAGTAGCATGGCTATATGTATGCTATAGACCAACAATGGATGTGCTAATAATCTCGTGGATGGTAGAAAAGAATTCTCTAAAAGAAATATTGTGAAAAGAATTTCAGGTCCATCATATTTAGATGTCCTCCCATGTTCTTGATAATGGGATGATAACTACCTCTGCCTTACAATTCCTGGATGACACACCATCGGTAGCAACCTAAATGTTCTTGCTACCACTACAATAATTCGTACTACTAGGATTGCAGAAGAAATAGTCATACCCAGGGCTAGTGCAGGTGATGTGGGTCTATATTTCAAAGGTTTATCTATGGTTGGGCTATTAAAAGCTCCCTAGAGAGTTGTTCGAGCAAGACACAACCCTCCACATCAACATGAAAAATATTTACCACAAATATGGCTATCTGGAGATGTTGGAAGCTATATACCTTTATTGTAGCCAAATTCTTCACATTCCAGGAGATGGTTTTCAGGTGACCAGTCTATAGGCATGGGTCTAATAGGTGTAAGCACTAGTTTCCAACTGTGTCAGCCCAATATGTTTCATGTGTTGTCTAAAATACAAATGAGTTTGCATTTAGTTGGATGGAATGAAATTTATTATATGCCTAGTTTTGGAAATTCTTCCACCTCCAATTTTGGTTCAAGTGAGCATTCATCTTCTTAGCAAGAAGAAGATAGTTCAAGAAACATTATGATGGGTATTGCTAGTAATACCTAGTTTCTTGCAGGTTTTGAGATCATAACAACTAACCATGAATCTGGAAATTGGGTTCCGATGAACTGAAATATAAATGGACCTGGGGATATTTCTTCTTCAATGCTACATCCGCTACAAAGTATGCCTTGGGGATCACATCATATTTCATTCACACAAGCACCTAGAAGTAGTCATTCTTCTCAAGGACAAGGCTTATCATCATTAGTTTCCAAACCTTCATGGGTAGTCTGTTATGAAACCAGCTAAAGAAAAAGATATAAAAGATAGATCAACACCTTAAAATTTAGCCTCTTCAAGGGGGCAACCTCCTTTACATTACATAAATGAACAATTCTTGGATGATACAAATGAAAAGACCTCTTTTCTATATATAGGAGTCTAAGGAGTCATAAAATAATCAGAGCCGACATAACAATAATAATGCAAAGGCACAATAATAACAATACTAGGCTTCTATGGGGCACAATAGTAACAATATGGGCACTACATGGGTACACCAATATGATAAGTGGGTTGTAATAATAACAATAAGGGGTTACACTAGTAGTATGGGGGCCTAACATGCGCCTCTCCTTCAAAAAATGTTGTCCTCAATGCTTGAGTAGTTCTTGATGCTTCAGTATAAAATTCTTATCCTCCCATGTGGAATCTTCAGTTGGTAAGTTCTTCCACTTGATGAGATACTCTGAAATTGATC
>APFE030301141.1:160111-181288 GCA_000404065.3 Pinus taeda | reverse complement strand
GTAACAATATGGGCACTACATGGGTACATCAATATGATAAGTGGGTTGTACTAATAACAATAAGGGGTTACACTAGTATTATGGGGGCCTAACATAGTCATTTCAATCCCTCTTAGAATATTCATTCCTCTTCACCATCAAATGTGGTTGTGCCACCAATCACTAGTTTGCAAGTCCCATAATATCTTAGATCAATCGTAGTATTGATGGAATGCTAGGGCGATGGGTTGGTAGGTGTACCATTTGGGTCACTGCAAGCAATTACTATTAAAGGTGATGGATGCAAAAAAATAATGACTGAGGTTTATATCTTACCAATATTTTTTAATGAAGCTCATTTTTAGAGACAATGACTAGTATATTAATGGAATTTTTTATGTAGTTCTTCAATCTTAGAGGTGGCTATAATTTCAGATTTGGCTCTTGATGAAATGATCTATTTATAGAGATCATTTCTTCTAAAAGTAACCTGGGTAGTGGAATGTGTAGGGAAAATTTAATTTCTCCCAAAACAGGGAAGGAGGGCCAACATAGAGTAAAGTTCCCAAATCTTTGTCAAGACAAATATCAATTATCAAATTTGGTTCAACTTTTGTTGAAATTGATGGGCTGCATAA
Source organism: Pinus taeda (assembly GCA_000404065.3). Lineage (NCBI taxonomy): Eukaryota > Viridiplantae > Streptophyta > Pinopsida > Pinales > Pinaceae > Pinus > Pinus taeda. The sequence continues at coordinate 180,671 of APFE030301141.1, read as the reverse complement.
AGTTTCCAAGCATGATAGAACTAGTACATGGTATGAAAGAATGAATATCTTTATCGATATGTCATTTAGTTAATCAATCCATAATTTTTAATTGATATAGCCATTAAGTGTGATTATCTTCTTTAGACCCCTTAAATTATAGTATCTCGTGGGTTGGTTGACGTGTGTGGCTTGTTTGATATTGTTTTGTGCAAATACGCAACTAGTTTGACTATAGGAGTCACACGTGTATCATGAGTTCTGAGAAAAACTTCATGTTTTTCATTAGTGAATGTTATGCATTTTAAATGGCCTCTGCAATATCTTATTTTGGTTATTTCTAGAGAATTTTTAAGTTTGTTGATGAATGCAAATGATCCTAACAGGTTTTTGAAAAACTTGGGCCAAGCTTATATGAATTTCTTCAGAAAAATAACTATCGCCCATTTCCCATTGATCTTGTTAAGGAAGTTGGTACGCAACCATTAGGGTCTGTAGCATGTGTAACAACACTTATTTTCCATTATTAGAGACCTTCATTAGTAGATCTGTGATATTATCATCACAGAGTTTCATAGATGATATTTATTACTAATTAGGTCCTGATAAATGTCTATCCATTATAAGGGATATTCATTTGAGATTAATAACAAGCCGGATTGGCAGATATGCATGGCTTGAAGCTCATTCACACAGGTTTAAAGCTAAAAAATACACTTTCTGTTTCTTCAGACATTGTGAAAATTCCATATAAGGTAGTTAAGTGGAAAGAGAAACAAAATTTTTCAGTCAACATATTTCATTTTATTCTCAAAACATAATTATTTGATTATGGTTCCTTTGGTTCAATACATTCTTTCTTTGTTCTTTGGTCTCTCTGTTCCTTTAAATGTATGTTCTCATACATTCCAAGCATTTAACTATGATTATTATCTATTTCAAAATGGTTTGGAGAGGTCATCACAAGAAATATGCAATTGATTGCCAAAATCAAGTGCAATAAAGTTGATTGATTTTGGAAGTACCACTTTATAAGGTGAAGATCATACATCAGTGATCTCTACAACGAATTATCGAGCTCCTGATGTGATATTGGGTAAACATGGAAATATGACTAACTAGGATTAGCTTTTCCAATTGAGTGAACTAAGTGGATTAAAGGGATTTCCAATGTTCAAATGAGCCATTAGAGTGAACCTATATCGAATCGCATTGCAATTATTAACATGAATTGGATGGAGCTACCACTATGATATATGGAGTGTAGGATGCATTCTTGTGGAGCTTTGCTTTGTAATTTTTTATACCATAAATGCTTTTTGTTTATGATATTTAACCAATTGTAAATTAGAAATATATTTATCATAGCTTCATATTAAATATTAAATATGTAGGGGAAGACATTGTTTTAAACCAATGAGAATTTGAAACAACTTGCCATGATGGAAAGGGTACTAGGTTCATTGCCACATTGTATGATAAAGAAATCAGGGTGAGTTTCATGATGTTATTCTAGTGAAATAGTGTCTCAATAAGTTTTTCAGGTGTTATAAATGACCTATGTTAAAAGTAAACCATAAAATTCAATATCATCCTGTAAATAGTTGCAAAAGTGAAAAATATTTTAGGCATGGAAAAAGGTTGGATTGGCGACAAGGAGCATATAAATAAACCCTATTCATGCAAAATAATGCTTTGATGGAGAAGAAGAATATTATACTCACAATAGGTGGCTTGTACAAATTATCAAGATTAATTGTGGTTTGAGTCTAGCCAGCTCTCTATGTTAACTTGACCCCTTCCTCTAGTCATTTCTACTATCTTTTGACAATGTTTGTGACATTTAAATCATAATTGTGTTCTATGATAGTCTTTTCTAGACTGTAGTAGGTCCTACCCACCTTCTCTAGTGGTAAAAACCAACTACGTTGAAAGTTCTCCTTCCATCTCCTAAGGTGCCTCAACTTTTGTCTTGTGTGAAAGTTGGAAGCCAATGTCACACTGGTAGGGGTAGATTTTTCTTTTTCCATGAAAAAGGCTTGAATTTTTTATTGAACTACACTTTTGTTTTTGTTTATCTTTATGATATGATATATAGAATATATGTATATTTATAATCGATACTGTGGTAGCTTTTAGTTAATAACAATTATAACATAGGGTGGGGTATCTAAACCTTTTGCCTTTGAGGACGGTTGTTAAGTAAGATTGTAGACAAATGTGCTGGTATGCTTGTCTTCAAAATATAATGATACTGATCCATTTCACGTTGCAACAGATTCACAGTGTATTGGAGCTTGTATGGAGCCAAAGAGGTGACAATATGATATTTGAGGTTAGTTTTTGAGTTATTTATATTTTGTTTCTCTGATTTTATTTCCTTTGTTATATATTTACCAAAAATACATCATAGATGACATAAATGGACACCTTTTTCTCCTCAACCTTCATCAAAATGAGGGGAGCCTAGGCCTTTAATTTCCCTTGGGTCACAAAGATTTAATGTTTTGTCTTCCTTTGGCATAGCTTGGAGTGATTTCTCAATTCATTGATTATTAGAATCCATGGAGATTCCATTTGCTTAGTGAAAATTAAGCTTCACATCCTGTTGCATTTAGCTTACATTGTATGCAATCTCTATTTATGGGGAAATTTTATGCTCATTACATTGGCATTGTGTGTGGTTCATGCATGTTCTGAATCTTAAAATTTTAGGAAACATCCATATGAGTATTGCAATTGGCTTGATTGATCTCTTTGTGAAAATGTAAGACTCTCCTGATTTCCTTAACATTAGTGTTATCCATATAAATTCTACCCCTGATTTTTGTAAGCTTGCGTGCAAAAGAGTATCTAGGGGCCTGTCAAGAGCAAGAGTTTTCTAGTGTGAGCAGTAGGCCTTGATGCTATCAAAATAGGAAACATGCCCTATATCCCTAAACCATTCAAAATGAATCTAGCTATAAAGAATATTAATATCTCAGCATAGGCTGATTGACTAAAACAAATTTTGAGCCCTTCTAGAAATAAGAGAAATTGTAAGCTACCAAACCACTAACAAATTTTTTGAAGGAAAAAACCTGAATTTGAGGACATGCCTTGCCACGTTTCTAGAATTGGAATGTAAGGAAGAATTTGCAAAAATCTATGAGAGGAAGTTTCCTTTAGCCACAGACACTTCCCATTGAGATTCCTTGAATTTGTGATGAGTTGAAGCTCAATTGAATCTCCACCTTACATCTACAAACATGTCTGTTTTGGATACAAAAGGAGTTTGAGGGAAAAGAAATAAGGAGAGTAGGGAGGTTTCCTTTAGAAAGCACTCAAAGATGTAATTGATACAAACCAATGAATACTGAAACAACGACAAACCACAAACTAGAAAACACAGATCCATAACCCAACGTGAATTTTTCCATTGCAAATAACCCTTGAATGGAGCTCCTTGATATGCCATTCCAAGGTGTTTGGCTGGATTTTCTACAATGGATACTTCATATTGATTGTTGTGCACATTAATATCTACTTTATTTTGAATTTAAAGGATTAGTGTAAAGTCCATCACCCTACCTTTAAATAATGTTCCAAGGCATGGTGAACAAAGCTCCTTGAAATACCATTCCCAAGGTGTTTGTATGGCTTGTTTGCATTGAGTATATCATATTGATTATTGTGCACATTAATATCCACTTTATTTTGAATTTAGGGGATTAGTCTAAATTCCATCACCCCACCTTTTAATAATGTTCCAGGGATAAAGTTCAAAAGCTAACATAGCCCAATGATCTACCTCCTCATTCATTTCTCACTTGAAAGAATCACCTTCAATCTAAAAGAGAGAGAATGTTGTTTGATTATGGAAAGGGCAATCGTTAATCTCTACTTTTCTTGATTGGATTGGTAAATTGTTGCTTTTATGCCCAAATTATTAAAAATATTTTGAAGACCCCATACATAATGGATGTTGTCTATTGAATGTTTTGGAGTTTTTGGCTGAAATCTAGAAAAACAATTATTGGTGAAATATTGATTTGTGTTGTTTAAATAGGATTTTCAACTACATATATGATTTCAACACCCTAAAAAATCCCTCGAGCACTTGGATTGTAGAGATTTCATAACTCAAAGTTGTGATTCTAATAAATCCCTGCACAATTATGGGCAAAGAACATGAGAAAATAGGCCAAAAAAACTCCAAAATGTATAACAGATAGACTATGGCTACATAATAGACTATCTTATCTCCTCTGGAATGATTAAGAACCCCACACATGTTGTACCTGGTCTATTAAAATTTCAAACATGTCCATATTTTTTTAAAGTTTTGGTCTTTTCATTTATGTTTTTGTGGTGGCAGTTATGTGATCCTTTAACAAGCCTTATATTTTGTAATGGTTGAAGCAATTTTATGTTACAAAGTAAATGTGATTTAATCACAAATTAATGCTTTGGGTTATCCTCAATAGATTTCAATATCCATTTCCTCTCGTATTTTTAATGTACTAGGCAATTTGTTTGGTAATTTGGATAGGTGAAATAGGTTTTATAAAAGCAATTATTTTAGAGAACAAAATATGTTAATAAAACATATAACAAAAGATATCAATGGAACAACTAATTTGTATATATGGAATACTTGGTCCATATGAAGTCATGGTCCCTAGTTATTCAATCTTGTAGCCTTTACTTAGTCTCTGTAGTCCAATAAACTTTTGAATTTTTTTTGTTTTCATATTTTTATTTATGCTTGTGTGGTAGCAATTCTTTGATTTTGCAATAGACATTATATGCATCATTATCTATTTTTCATTTTGTAATTCAATTTTATTCCTCAAAGGAAAAAATTACCTAAGTTTTTGGGTTTTTTCTTTTCCAGAAAAGAACTTTTTATGGATGGGAAAGTTAGAAATAATCCCCACCACCATTCACAAAGTTAAGCGAAGAATACATTAGTTTTTGTTGGTACTTGACATGGCCATTCGACAGTCTAACTAAAGGCTAAATTGAAAATATTCAATATATTTAATAGCCACATCAGAGAAACCCCACTCAAGGGAGGACCATGCCCACCAGGATTTGGAAAGCATGATATATTGGATGCATGATTTGATTAAAGCATTATAATATAGGGGTGTTGAGCATTTTAATATGGCATTGTGTGACAATGTACATGTTTTATGATAAAGGGCTCAGTGGGTGTTGTTATACATGTAAATGTTGGTAGGGAAACCTATAAAAAATATTCTTTAGTCTCTATTCATGTATTTCTATGTTTGCTATGTTCAAGTTGCATGTGAAGGCTCGTTAAAAAGAAAACAATGGAAAATGAAAGAAAAAAAATTCTCTTGTCATTTTCATTATAATGATTTTAGATGTGGTGTAAAAGGGAGGAATGCCAATTAAATTAAGGCACTTTATATACAAGCCTTTCTCATATGTTCCAAATTCCTCCAAGATTTTATGTTGTGAGATTCTATGTAATTAAGTTTAAATCACTTTTGGATAATTCTTTAATTTACTTGTTGGAGTCTTTCACCATTGGTGACTAGATTTTGTATTTGTATTTGAAGGTTTTGCAAATTTGTAGGAATTATTATCTCAAGATTTTACGGATCTTAGTTTCCTTTTTTTAATATCTCTATTTGTTGTTTTTTGTAGGTAGTATACATATTGTTGTGTCTACTGAAAACATTATACTCGTGTTCTTGCAATCTTTACCATTCTTAATTACAAGATATCTTGATTTTAGACCAATCAACATTTTACGTTGTTGTCGATGCACGTGATCAACATAAATATATACAATTATATGTGGATAACATGACTTATGAGGTGATCCCATTTCATATTATTTGGATTATCTTGCCTCACAATAAGATGGTTTAGTTGAGATATTTTGATTTCCTTTTATGTCCTAAAACAATGAGCTAGCAAAATCATTTTATCCATGATGACAAGAATTGTTGGATTTGGAGAAATGAATAGGTAATGTGAGTACATGGTTCATTGAAGAAAAAATTTCTAAGTGTTTGAATAAAAGTGCATATTACCTTGGCATAGACTCCAGTGCAGATGAAACCTCCAAGAAGCCATGAGAGGATGAACTTTGTAGATGCCAGGTATATGATATTTCCATAGGATGCAGTTATAATTCTTCAGAGTTAGCAACATTACTTGAAAGGACTGAAAATTTGGCTTTAATTACAATTGAGATGTTCTATGAAGGAATTATATCTTTGTGTTTGGAGTTTAGTCCATCAAAAGTAATTATCTTGATTTTGCAAGAGGAATACAAGGAAAATGAGGAACTATATATTCTAGACTGTGGCCATATTCACCACTTGGATTGCATTAGAAATGGCTATTGCTGAAACATTTGTGCCCTATTGCAAAAAAAAAGCAATGAACGTATAAATCATAGAAGGTAGTGAAAGTACCGATTGAAATGCATTATTCCTTGGAAGGAAATTGACTTCAAATAGGCTAGAATATTTTTCTAAATGATAACTGTGCAAATATTTTTTAGTAATTCATTGTGATTTGTTGAAAAATATATTAAAGATGACCCAAGCATCTCATTAACTTATTTAATAGATGATGTAAACATTGGTGCTTTTTGTCCATATTCTATTTTGTTAGTGTTCTAGAACTTGCACTTATTTAACTCAACCTTCACTATCCCTGCTTTTTGGAACATAGGGAAGGCTTTCCAATAGGTTGCATGTTTCATTTTGTTTGAAGGAAATTTCAATTTAATCTCAAGGTAACCTTATTCCTTCAAGCATCTTTGGATTTTTTGAAAGATTATTATTATTTGATGGGCTATTTCTTATTCCCATTGTTACACAGTAATTTGTCATTGCCTTCAGTCCCAGTCCATCTACTGTGTCATGTGTCCAAGTCAAACATGCTCATACTGAACAAATGCTCTCTCATGCTACCAATTGACCCACATTTCATAAGTTATCTGCCTCATCGCGACTATGCACTTAATATACGTGTTGAAGCACTCTCATAAACAGTCCATACATGCTGCCAGCACAGGAGTACATCTGATTGCCGCTATGGTCCAATTTCATGCTCCAGCGCTAATTTACTTGTGATATTTAGCAATTATTTGACTGACTACATTGCTCGTTAGCAATGTCAACACTGAAGATCTGTGATGTACCTGCAATGATCCAGATTGGGCAAATTTGTTCCAACAGTTGGTCTTCTAGATGACTCCAAACCTGGTTGGTTGCCTAGTTTGTGTCACCCTTCCTTCCCTGGTGTGGCAGTTCCATAAAAAATTATACCTTCCTTGGTGATAAGCTTTCTCTTCCACCTTTCATGGAGACTCCTTCTCGCATTTAAACACCCACCTTTGTTATGATCAACTAGTTGGATTGAGTAGTGCTGTTAGTGCTTTTGATAGATAGCTGGTGTGGGTGTGACTAGTGTGAGAGTGTTGATAGCTTGTGGAAGGTTGTGAAGTGCCCTTGATTTTATGTAAAACTTATGAGTGAGAGAGAGACCTCTGTATGTTGGGAGATCCATCTTCAAAGAGTGAATGCTTGAAGAACATGCTGGCTGGATCCCTCTGAGAAGGCTTGTGACATCAAGACTTTGGTTGTAACCTTACTCTTATTTCATTATTAATACAATCAATGATGTTTTCCTATGTCTTGTATGCAATTTACTTGATAGCTCATGACTTCTTGAATTTGTGAGTAAATAGATCATTGTTGTTTCCCGGTTACATGCTTTGTTGTATTTCCTTTGCATTGTTTCAGGTTGATCACTTGTTAAGGAGAAGGAAGTGAAAGATGGGGCAGTGCAATGGAACTCCATCGACCACCGGTTAAGGTAGGCCTCCAACTATGACTGTTTAAGGAAAGCTATTGTTGATTTGTCCTTGTTTGTGACTAGACCCACTCTAGGGCTAGAGGGGTTGCCTCTGTTCGCAGAGGGAACACTTTCCTGTATCACACCCATATTCCAAATATTCTCATGTAATTATGTTTTATTATTTGGAGGATAGTTTTATCATTTGAGGTTATTTTGATTTCTATACGTTATCCACAACTTGCTTTTTTTAGCATGCAATTTAGTTGGCACGATTGTGGCTTCTCTTTTCATGAATGTTGAATATTAAGTTCCTAAGCTGTTTTTCTTTCTATGGTGGAATTTTATTTTCTTTGTTTATACAGGTCATCTGGCCACATAGTGGCCACTATCAACTAGCCGAAGAAATCTTGTTCTAGTTTCTTGCTTTTTTAGGGAAAAATGGCATTGACATTGCTAACGTTGAGGTATATGTCATATAAATACTTTATAGTATATTTTAGTTTATATTCCATTGTTCATCATATTTCATGTCTTATACTTTACATTGTATCTTCTTTCATTTACAGAAGAGAAACTCAGTATTGAAGGTAAGAAGCAGGAATTGAAGAAAGAGGAGAACAATAACATTAGAGCAACAAACACCAAAAGAGAGAGAGAGAAAATAATTGTTCTAGTGATACCTTAAAGCTAATATCCCGCATGAGATACAAATACAAATTGATGGTCAAGTCTTTAGAGTTGGTGAATTCACCTGCAATGTCTTGGAAACACATGAATGATAATGTTTTGAAGTGATGAAACAATATTTCATGTCTAAATTGCATTCCAACCAATATTAAGATGGAAACTAATTGTAATATTTGAATTTTCTTATAATATAATTTATGTGGTTGAAATGATTTATAGTTGTATTTGATATTATTTAGTATTGTATTTAGCATATGTAACCTTTCTTTTTCATATTAAATGAACATGCACATTGTATGATATTTTTTTTAAATTTAGTTGCAAAATCATACTAATTAATTTGTGTTGATTAATTATGAACACAAAATCAAGCTAAAACTACTAAATTCGTAGTTTATATTGATCATTCATGATGTACGAAAAAAAAATGAATATATGATGACTAAATTAGTCATTTATAATAATTATTAATGAAAGTAAATGAAAGTAAATGAAGTAAATATCAACTACTAAATCAGTCATTTATATAATGAATATGAAACTACTAAAAATAGATGACTGACTACTGTAAATGATAGATTTTTTATTACAAATAATGACTAATTCTTTTATATATATGACTATTCATAGCTAATTTACATTGTCTCATAACACGACTGAAATTTATTCATATTTCTTTGGTCATTAATTGGTTTCAAATGATGACTAAAATTTTCATATATATGACTATTAGTAGCTAATTTACAATATCTTATAATGCAACCAACATTTTGGCAATATTTCATTAGTCATTAATTTGTCTTCTTAGGCGATCATGTAGTAGTATATTCTGTTGCGTATTTGGTCATCAATTGTGGAAATCAATGACTAAATCAATGACCAAATTTATGACTAAATATACTACTAGATGATAAAATTGAGATAACCAATTAATGACTAAGCTAAATATGACTAAAAGCTAGCCGCGTTATAAGATACTATAAATTAGCCACTATTAGTCACAGATGGAAAAATGGTCATTTATATGAAAATTTTATTCATTCTTTTTGTAAATAATTGGCCATTTTGTACCAGTGTGTGTCTTCAACGATGCGGTGACATCTGGGTTCTCTATTTGTGGGCCCTCAAATTTGTGATGCTCTTCTGCCTATGGAATATTAATATTTCTTGGATCATCATCCTCCTCTTTAGTGGTCACATTATAACATTCCAGCGCATGCCTCATCTGGGTGCTCTAATATGGCTGGACCCATTCCAGAGGTTCTTCTGGTGTTAGGAGGATAACTGCCATTATCTCCTACAGGGATTCATTGATTCTCATGAAACCATCTTCAAAACTGAAGGTCAATAAGAACCCTTCCCTCAATATATCCCACTCCACGAAGCCATGGCAGAGCTTTGTTTCGAAATATCAGTTCATGGGGATTGTGTACAAAGTACGGAAAAATATGTTTACCCACTCTGGCTATGAATCTGTTCCATAAGATTTAGTCCATTTCACTAGGTGATCATGCAGATCATACATCCCGTCATATTTCTCAATCAATCGAGTATTAGGAGAACCAAAGTGTAGCTTGATAATCCTTTTGTAATCCTGACATCCATCAAAGCTATCCTTGTGCGATACCCCACCATCATGTGGGTGTAGCACGCGGCACCAAATCCAATGCTTGGAAGTGGTGACGCTGAGGGACTTCATGCTCAAACGTATCCAAAAAATTATCCATGTTAGTTAAACCATCATAATAAGGTAAGTGCCTTACCTCTGACGAAACATAACACAACAATTTCGTCATCATATTGCATCACAGTGTGGATACTTCATGTAGTCGATCCTACCAATGCTCCAACTCTTCATCTAAATCAGAGGTGCAGGAACTCTCCGGGTCCCATGCAATCTGTACAGTTGTCATCAAATTGATCCAGTCTTGATCTCGCACAGGTTTTTTGTAGATCTGATCTAGTTCATCCTTACTTTCTTCATAATCACATACTGGTTTAGTGTAGTGTGCTCCTTCTGTAGGGTTCAACGGTACTACAACTCGAAGCGATTTCCTTTCAAACAACATTGTCCTCTTCTTCAAATTGATGACTCCATTCATGTTAATGACCCATTCAATTCCCAGGAGCACAGGGTATGGATTATTGTCATCGACGATTTCTATCACTTCAACGTCAGCCATCGTGCTCACACCTTCTATATCAACAGTTACTCCATATAGTCATCCCATAAGGATGATATTCTACTGGTTCACCATTTTGAGCTAAAACAGAGACCACTTCAGCATAGGTCTCCCCATCCTTTCGCATGTTTTCTTTGGTAGTACGTTCGCATCAGACCCTAGACCGAGGATGACCTGGTCCATCTCATAATGTCCTATCTGCGCGGTGAGACTCATTTTGAGCCCCATTCTTTCCTTATGTTTTCCAATTTTTGTAACTATGTGGTGTCCCTCAATGATGTTCTCCTTGGTGGTGCACTTGTTTATTAACTCCTGTAGACCTTTCACAATTCTTCTATTATTCAGCAGTTTCATGCATGTCTCCAAGAACGTGGTAAGGAAAGAGGGATCAATCTCTGTAGGCTCGATGGTTTCTTGCACTTTGTTCTGGCTTCCTGAGGTGGATGCGTCAGTGAAGCTTTTCCTGACCTCCATAAATGTTTCCTTCGCGTGCTCTAGATCAAAACCAACTTCCTTTTCTGGGGCCTTGTGGTCCTATCCGTCCTCTTCAAGTTGTTTTCCCTTATCATCACTAGTCTTTATTATGCTCCTCAGCACGATATTTACACACCGATCCTCTTCACGGGGCTCATCTCTCATCCTATGTAAGTTTTGTGTAAGTTATTGAGGCTGCGCCTCCATCTTAGATATCAACATAGGGCATTCTTCTATAGTGTGATCAAAATGGCTGCAATATTGACATGACATGTGTGCTTGGTTCTGACCCTCCCACGTGTAGTTCCCTGGTGTTCCATAGTTGTAGAAGATAACCTGACCACGACCTCTACCAGGTCCTCCTCCTCTGTGGCCTTGTCCTCCTCCCTGATAACCTCTACACGATCCTCCAGTGCACTCATTTGGAGGCGAAGTTTTTGCTTGCTTTCAGTATGTAGGTGTTATTTCCATCACCAATTCATAGCTTCAACAATGGTTCTCATCATGGCCCATAGATATACAAAAATCACATAACAACTGCTAGGGTGTTTGAACGAACTTTTAAAGAAAATGACAATCATTCATTATGTGTTTTCTAACAACTTGACAAATAGCACAACATAGTGGAGCCCCCATGCACAGTCTTACTGGGACTTTTGCTTTAGGGGAATTAGTCACCCTCCTATAATATAATTCATAAATACAAGATAGTGGTCTTTATCATATCCCTGGCTCTTGAACTTCAGACACTAGACGTCTGTGCGCAACTCTAGTTTAGTCTCCTTGTCCTTCTTCAAGCTCTGTAATTCCAAGCAGAGGATTTGTAACTAAGGGGGAATCTAATTTAACCCTAAGGTCACATTCTGAATGGGTGTTTCATGCACCCTCATCGCAATTTCCATGGCTTATGCTTGAGTTCCTATCTTCTGTTATGGCAAAAAATCCTCAGGTGGGTCAGAAGTGAAGCTATAAACCATTCATGATGCTGACTGTCTGTGAGCTACATGTTAGCTTCTCCAATCACACATTTCAACCTCTGATCTAATTCCCAAGGCATCTCATTGACCCTCATCATGACTTCCTTAAATCTGACTAGTGACTATGAGTAAAACTCACGCTTACTAAACTCCTTATTTAAAGCAGCCTTAGTATCTTCTAGCGATGCCAGATGATTATTACAATATTACTTAATATACCAGGTCACAGCACGATTCTACAGAGTGGTAACCAACTGTTCCTTCTTGATATTGTCATCAGTAATTTATTGCGCAGTCCACACAACATTCAGAACAAACCAAAACGGCTATGTATCCTTGCTCCCTATGCCTTTTAAAATAAGAAACTTCATCGTATTTTCCATGGAAGATGGTGGTGGTGGAGGTGGAGGTGTGGGCGAAGGTGTATGCGATGGAGGTAGAGCTAGAAGTGGAGTGGATGGATGATTTATTCTAGGAAACCCTTGAGTGATTAGATGATCAACGCTTTGTAATAGGGTCTTTTACACCCCTTGATCATGACATATAGGTGGTCCAATCATTGGACTATATTCGTGAACTGATCTCTCTCGATCTCTAAAGAATTTTCCACTTCGCATAGCTCTAAACATAAAGGAAATGGCATAACTCGTTTTTCATGTAACAACATTTTAATCCAAGTATTTAAAGATATTTAGTACTTACCTCGTAGTCCATTCAAAAATCATCGCTCCGTTTCACTTTAGATGACCGAGGTATCAACTACGAACTTTTTAGCAAATCCTCCTATAATTCAATCGAGCCAGTGATCGACAGCCCACGTGGTATTGACTTCAGAGGCTTCTAATCATCGCACTAATGCAGGAGTCCACACTATAGCATTATCAAGCTTCCACCTTCCTTGACCGTCCGCCAACTTGGCTAACCAATCGTGTAATTCAATCGGGAAGGTGCAAAATAAAATTTCATGTATCTACATATAGAAATACCTATCCAACCACTGCTCCTTTGACATGCACGAACTCCTTTTTTTCTCCACCGCAAATTCGTGAAATTTTCTATCCAACCACTTTTCAATTTCTTTCTTCGTCAGATTCCAGTGATGCAACATCACACATCTCCTTCAATAAAATCTTGGTCTTGAAAATGAAACCATTTGTTGGCATAGGGGGTCTTGACCCAGATTTGGAGTTAGCTGCACCAAGCAACACAACCCTACATTACTGGTCCTTTTGGGAACAACCTGTGTAGTGCAGGATGTAGTCTCACCTGAAGCACTATGGGGGAATGCTGGAATCAAGTTTTTTTTTGTTGCGGAGCCTGATTATCTTCTTTATTTAGAGATATCGCCACATTGGACCCTAGTTCGTAATGTGGCGACAACGCAACCTGTAAAATATACGCTGCGGGGGGGTGGCTATGACCTTTGGGAGCCCCCCTCCCCCACCCTTGGCAAGTGGATTAGGGGTGGTGCCCCCGAAGCTAAAAATAGATGTAAAATTGCCTTGTCAAATGTTGTAATTTCGTAGTCAATCTGAGCCATTCACTAGGCAGAGATCCAAAGATAGAAGTTATGTTTAATTTAGGGTTTTTTCCCTAAAAGGCAACCCCCTGCAATATATGAGGGAAGTGTATTACATCTATGTAGATCTGTATTCTTAGTGAGAAGAGAGAGAATATTGAGCGAGAGAGAATGTAGGTTTTAACCCCATATAGAAATTACCAGCATACGAATTCTAAAACACAGAAAATAAAAAATGCAAGAGCATAACACATAAACACATATACAAAGAGATTTCCCTTGGATCACAAAACAAGGACTATCAGCTTGAATTTTCATTATGTTCCTTTCAATTTTATAATACATATTTATACATGCCAAAACATCCAATACCATGGAATGAAAACCATCGTGTCCAATACCATGGACTGAAAAACATTACATCCAAAAAACATGTGCGAAAATCATGCACAAAACCATATGTGGGTCTGTCCATCCTAACATAGTGTCCAAAACCAAAATTTTTAGGGGCCTTGCCCCAAACCCCATAAAATGGGGTTACAAGTATGCCTCAAACCCCTTGTGACCCTCCCGCTACACAATTAGTGCAATGAATGGAGGCTCCACCCACCCTATAACCCCCCGTTAACTACGTGGGCTAGTGTTGGAAAGAATATAACACAACCCAACATTCTCCCACTTGTTGTTTTCTTTCCACATGGGGCCATAAGAGAGCTTAGTCATTTTTCTAGCCGTGAAATGCCGATTGTCTCTCTACATCAAGAGAACTTCTCAGAAGTCACAAATCTTGTCAATGCATATGTAGTATTCTTCAAAGTGTCCACCTTTACCAGCAACAACTTTTTTCTTCTATCATATCCCTCACAAAGTGATACTGAACATCAATGTGCTTTTCCTTTGAATGATATGCAGGGTTTTTTGCCAAGGAAATTGCACTTTGGCTATCATAGTCTATCCTTATTGCTCGTTCTATTAACCCCACACTTGAACGCAATCTATACAACCAAACTGCTTCCTTGCTTGCATGAGTGGCTACCATGTATTCTACCTCTGTAGTTGACAGTGCCACTACAGATTGTTTCTTACTCATCCAACTGACTGCACCTCCAAATAGGTTAAAGACATACCCACTTGTAGATCTTCTCTAATCTAGATCTCTAGCCTAGTCTACATGAACAAAGCCACATATATCCAACATTCTTTCCAATCATGATCTTCCTTGGTAGTACAAACCATAATCACTAGTGCCATGCAAATACCTAAAACCCCGCTTCACTATTGTCTAGTGCTCCTTCCTTGGTTTTGACATAAACATGTTCAATACTCCCACTGATGTGCAATTTTTGGTCTAGTACAAACCATTGCATACATCAGGCTAACAACTACACTTGCATATGGAACATGGGACATGTCATCTTCCTCTTCTTGTGTCTTGGGACACTGTTCAGTAGATGACCTCACACCTATAGGAATAGGAACCTTCACCGGTTTCCTATCCTGCATATTAAACCTCTGCAGTATTGTCTCGACATACTTCCTTTGGTTTAACCAGAGCTTCCTCTTTACCCAATCTCTTTTAATTTCCATGCCAAAAATATAGTCTGCAACACCAAGATCTTTCATGTTGAATTTGGAGGACAATTGGGTTTTCAAATCCTGGATAATTTCTTTGTCATTTCTAACCAACAACATAGCATCCACATACAAGACCAGATAAATAGCACGGTCACCAATTAATTTAAAATACACACAATGATCTGCTTTGCTTCTGGTGAAGCCAAGTCCCCATATAAATGTATCAAATTTTTGATACCACATCCTTGGTGACTGTTTTAACCCATACAAAGACTTCTTTAACTTACATACCAGTTCCTTCTACCCTTCACCGTAAAGCCTTTAGGTTTCTTCATGTATATTTCTTCTTCTAGATCCTGTGAAGAAATGTTGTCTTCACATCCATCTATTCTACCTCAAAATCGAAAGCAACAATAACAAATAAAAGTAATCTAATAGAAGTTACCTTGGCAACAAGAGAAAAAATATCACTAAAATCAATTGTCGGCATCTGGGAATAACCTTTTCTTACTGCTACACAAAATATCGTCACCTAGATTATTTGCAGTCAGTATGGGTCTATCATCACTTGTACTGACCTCCTAAGCAAGTCTCAGACCTCAGCTCTTCAAAATAAGCTTTGGAAATGAGAGAAAGACATCAAAAAACAATGTAACTCTGGTTTCGCACTTTCTCTCACTTTTTCCTGCGGGCTCGCACCCTTTGTTCATATTACCTGCGTACTTATATGCTCTGTCTGTAAAGGGGAGGGTGCCTACCCCTATGAAAATCAAAAGGCACAATTTTTATCTTAACAAACTCACTTTGGGTTAATTCTAGATGTTTCTAGAAGGAATTTTGACGTGGATTGTTCGCTCCAAGGTGGTTCATGCATCCCAAAAGAGAAGGAGCTAATCCCTTGTTAGTAGGAGCTATCCCTTTGAAGGAGGATTCTATCCCTTTGAAGGAGGACCTAGTAACTTCCCTCCATTGCGCTATAAATTGAGGCATTGGGTTAGTTGCTGGGGACGTTAGAAGCTGAACATTTTTGAGGGTAAATGCTGGTGAAATCAAGACTTCCTATTTGAGCTTAAGAGGAGAGATCACATACCTTTTTGTCTTCATTGGGGAGTGAGTGAAGCTTGTCAAAGTAGAGGAGACTTCTTGTTGGACCCTGGGAGGAGCTTGTACAGCGTCAAGGCAAAGGCTGTAAAGTTCTTCTTCTTTTGAATTAATACAATTAGACTCATTTTTCTCAACAAGTATCTCATGTTATTTGTTTCATGGACTCCTTGACTTTCATGTTAAATATGTTTTATGATATTGGCTTTTTAGGTGCTATTTAATTTGATTGCCTTGTTTGTGTTTGCAGGTTCACGACAAAGGAACTCATTTGGATCAAAGGAGCGAAGGCATCCCCAAACTTGCGTTGGACATAAGGTAGGCCTTAAACACACTTGTTTGCCACTATTTATAAAAACACATTTAGAGAAAGATAGTGTCTGGTTGGTTTGCTTATCATTAGGTCTTCTTTAGATTCTAGGAAGGTCTATCTTGTCCGCAAGATCGACTCATTCCGCATGACAGTTACCAACCGAGCTTTGTATTTCTCCACCTTTCCTTTTGCATTTGTCTTCTTCTTGAAGACCCATTTTCTGCCAATGAGTTTCCTTCCAGCTAGCAACTCCACCAGATCCCAAGACTCATTTTTATGCAAAGTCGCCATTTCATCAACCATGGCCCCTTTCCAAAGTTTTCTAACCACTGAATCTACTTCTTCCTTCACAGCTCTGGGATCATCGACAATAAAAGATAAAGAAAAACTTGAATAGAAAGCAGATGGACTATACTTTTCTAGCTGCCTTCTTTCTCGAACTAATCTTCTCGCACCTCGGAGTTTGTGGCTCTTCATCTTCTAATTCCTCCTCTACTATAGAGTTTGATTCTTCCTCCTTTAGCTCAAACTCTATCTTCTCAGGTTCCTTTGGTTGGATTTCATGTTTAATAACATCTTTTACCTCTCTGAACACTACATCTTAGCTGTACACAACCTTCTATGTGACTGGATTCCAAAGCTTATACCCCTTTAAACCATCCTTATACCCAACAAAGATGAAATTTTCAGATTTACTATCCAGCTTGGTTTGTTTCTCCTTTAGAAAATGTACATATGCATCACATCCAAATACCCTCAGATGTGAAAGAGAGCGTTTCTTACCAATCCATACCTCTTACAGAGTCTTATCCTCCAACACTGATGAAGGTGACTTGTTGACTAGGTAACATGCAGTATCCACTGCCTCTGCCCAAAATTCGAGTCTTAACCTAACACCACTAAACATGTTTCATGCCCTTTCCATCAATGTCTTATTCATTCTTTCTACAACTCCATTTTGCTGAGGTGCATATGGAGTAGTCTTCTATCATGCCATACCACACTTCTTATATAATTCTTCAAATTCCTTACTACAAAACTATCCACCATTATCTCTCCTCAACAACTTTATCTTTTTCTCTGTCTCACTTTCCACGAGAGCCTTAAATTCTTTAAACCAATCAAAGGATTCAGATTTCTTCTTAAGGAAATATATCCATGTATTCCTTAAGAAGTAATCTATAAATGATACATAGTACACAGACTTACCCAGTCATGGAACCTTCATAGGTCCAAACACATCACTGTGCACAAGCAACAATATCTGTTTTGCCCTCTTACAACCAGAGGGGAAACTCACTCGGTTCTACTTCCCATATACACAATGTTCACAGAAATCAAAGTCCAGAGAGGTATTACTCAAACCTTCTACCATACCTTTACCATGAAGTATTTGAAGGCCCTTCTCTCCAATATGTCCAAGCCTTTGATGCCACACCATGGTCTTCTCTCTAGAGACCACTAGATTTTCTGCTACACTTTCAGGAACCACAGAGTTGTTGCACCTGTTGACACCTAATCCTCATGATTGGGTGAATTTATGTAAATAATTAAATTAGGAATGTGATGATCTGGATTTAAATAGGAACGCAACAAATTACAGAGATAACCATATACACAAATATGTAGCGGAAATAATACTTCATTTCATTAACGGAAAATAATAAAATATGCTTATAATCAGAAATGGAAATAAACTAGCTAGGGCGATGGTAGCTTATCTCTGAGAAGAGATGTGATGGCTACATGCCTCTGAACTGTGTTACAATTAGGCTCGAAGGCCTATTTATTATTGAGAAACAATGAAAAAACCCTTCACATTCCAAAACCTAACCGTAGGAGATGAAACACCAAACTGTGGGCCCCGTTTGGGAGTAAGTTGCTACATCAACTTCCCGGGGTCGTAATTTTAGCATATGATCTCCGTTTGACACGTACAATAGCTCATTAGAAATATCTATTCGAGCACTATCATTGTTGGAATAGGCAACATCGGTCCATTGCATGGACCCATGTTGCCCTTGGATTCCCCAAAAAACGTCGTTTAGGGCCTCAAAACGGCTCCAGAAGTTCAGGACCCGAAAAACTGCTAAAAATAGTAAGTTGTGCTATAATTAAGGAAACTGAAAATGCTGAGAAAGACAATGGTGGGGGTCCAGGTGGACTTGGCAGGTGGCCACCAATATCCACCTAGATCATGTGAACAGTCATCAGGAGATGAACTGAATAGTCACAACCTATTGTATATAAAAAAGACATACCTGATGGAATAATACGAATGAGTTTTCTACTGAAGGGAGTTACTGCTTGGACTAAGATGGTATCAGAGCCAGCCCTTTTTCTAGCTTTTATGTCCCTTGTAACTCCTCTGCCTGTCTGCTATATTATTTTTATACAGACCTGCACCTGACATTGCAAACACTCCTCTTTCTGACACTACCAACATTGCTCCTCCATATTGTCATGACTACCCAAGCGTTTCATGATAATTATTAGCACTATCCTGTTCCGCACACACAGTTGAACGCTGGATGCTAGACGTTGTCACATTTTTCATTGAACATTGTCCTGATGCAACATAAACCTAATATGCATTACACCCCCGCCTATCTTTCCAATGCATCTGCGTACATCTTGTTCTAATCAAAGACCATTCTGGTTCTATTTTCATGTGAAAACAACTGAACTGTTGGGGTGAGAGAAGTGTGAACCCAGGTGCATGGAGAATCCTTCAAACAATGTTGTGGTTTAACCTGCCTGACAATGCTGTGGTTTAACTCATGATCCTTTGATTATGTAACGATTTTTATGTCTAATGAAAGTGGTGTTCTAGACTATCTAACCTACTAGACATGGTACACATATCGTTTTCTAGAGCAACGAATATTAAACAATGAACTGCACGTTGAAACGAGGTGTATCAGTTGTAAGCAGCTCGACCGGTCTAAGACATATAGGTATTAAAAAATTCGAAGTTTTGGGTTCTTTTTCCTGCATTTAGTGCACCGATTGGATTGAAATATGTGAATTTATAGCTTGTATGCATTACACCCCCGCCTATCTTTCCAATGCATCTGCGTACATCTTGTTCTAATCAAAGACCATTCTGGTTCTGTTTTCATGTGAAAACAACTGAACTGTTGGGGTGAGAGAAGTGTGAACCCAGGTGCATGGAGAATCCTTCAAACAATGTTGTGGTTTAACCTGCCTGACAATGCTGTGGTTTAACTCATGATCCTTTGATTATGTAACGATTTTTATGTCTAATGAAAGTGGTGTTATAGACTATCTAACCTACTAGACATGGTACACATATCGTTTTCTAGAGCAGCGAATATTAAACAATGAACTGCACGTTGAAATGAGGTGTATCAGTTGTAAGCAGCTCGACCGGTCTAAGACATATAGGTATTAAAAAATTCGAAGTTTTGGGTTCTTTTTCCTGCATTTAGTGCACCGATTGGATTGAAATATGTGAATTTATAGCTTGTATGGAAACTCGCCAATGTTGCACTCATGACTCGATCCCTGTCTGTGATTTTATCGTGTTTTTGTCGAATTTTTGAGCGGTCTGACCCTAGATTGCTCGCTCTGTAATTTTTGGTGGTTTTCCGGAATCTCGTTGTGGAGATATTGAAGTGGATCTATGCTTGAATGGTACTTTTAAATGGTAAAAATATATGTGTGTTATCCTTCAACTCCCTGAATGCCTTCTGTTGAGATTCAGACCAAAAGAATTTTGCTTTCGCCCCGCCCTTGGTGACTTGACTCAAGGGCCAAGAAATATGAGAAAACCCCAACACAAACCTGCGGTAGAAGTTGGCAAGACCTAGAAAGTTGCGGAGCTCTGTTAGAGTGGTTGGAGAGGGCCAAACCCGAATGACTTGGACCTTGGCTGGATCGACATGCACCCCCTGTTCAT